>BSBN01000386.1:3000000-3226284 GCA_027924645.1 Cunninghamia lanceolata
CTATTGTTGGAAGGTTAGAAGTTAGGAGGTGCCACCACTAAGAAGAAAAGGTGAAAAGGCCATATTTAATGCAATCTTTTTACAAAGAAATTTCCTAGAGGTGTCTTAGAAAAGTAGATATTGCTAGAATGTAAAATAAAACATAATGCAGATTTAAAGATAGAAAAATTGTAACGCAGGAAGAAAACTCCAAAAGGGACCCTACCTCATATTTCTAATGGTTATTGCTGAGTGATATAGTTTTTGGAAAGAAAAAAAAGGCAGATTTCAGTGAGAAAACGCTAATGCCTTGTGAGGCAAGAGAACAATAATGTTGGAACATTATAGCTATATATAGTCTTACTAGAAGATCATGAAGAACAATACTCTATTGTATATTCGTTTGTTACCTACACAACAAAAAATCAAATATATATATATATATATATATATATATATATATATATATATATATATATATATATATATATATATATATATATATATATATATATATATATATATATATATATATATATATATATATATTTCAACAAGTTTTGATATTCAACTAAGTTTGTTTATTTTTGTATTGAAAATTGAGGATATAGAGAAAAAAATCCAAACAAAACATAAAAATTAAAAAGAAAACAAATAAAGCAAAAAGTATTAGAGATGTTGAGATGAAAATAGAAAAATCAAGAATGCTTTATTTCTTTTATAAATAAATTATTAGTTTTTCATATCAAATAAATTTAATTTACCTTTCTTTATTAATTTTGTATGAATAATCTATCATAGAAAATAGACTAATCTATTATTCTAATAATATTATTAGTAAAATTAATTTAATTAGAGATATCCTTCTTATAAACATAATTCACTAATCAATATTTTAATCTAATATATATAAAATATGAATATATTTATGTCAAGAGGTGAAGCCTAGAGGCGTTATACAGCCATAACAAGATTGAAATTTTTATTCTTCCAATTTAAATTGATAGTTTGTTGGCTATCAAATGGTAAATGAATTAATTTTAAATGGTAAATGGATTAATTTTAAATGGATTTTTATGGGAATACGTGGGTCATTAGGGTTTGACACAATCTCCTGGGTAGTTATTTGGGTTGGATGTGAATATGGGAAAGCTGCATTACAGTTTGAGAAAATCATCTCCACGTGGAAGGTTCAAATCCCAGCCATGTCAACAACGACGTCAATATGTGCCACAATAGTAACAAACTCCCCCATGTTTCACAAGACAGGGAGTTTTGGGGGGAAAAAACACAACAGTCTTATTATCACCATCTCCAAGGTATTTTCTTTCTCTCCATTCCCAATTGATTTGGGAAGCTCCTTTCCATACACTAGGTTTTATATTAAGCCATTTATGATTTGGTTTCCTAAGCCAAAATGATCAGAGCAATAGATTTCAGCAATAACACTCCTAATCTGACGAATATATTGAATGCTAATGTGTTCATTAGAAATGTTTAAAAATAAGTTGTAATCAGAATTGTGTACAAGACAGAAAAAAGGAACACAAGATGGTAGTGTTTGCAATGCCTCTGATGGTGGCCGCAACAGGTGCAGCTGCGGCCATGGGAGTTTACTGCGGCTTCCATCCTCTAGTAATACCCTGATTATTGTTTTCATTATTTTCTTTTTTTAGTTTGATTTTTCTTATGTTTTCTAACAGAATTATACTTCTATTTGTAGAGTTTGGATATTCAACAGGGTTATAAGGGAGAAGCAAAGGAATTGGTCACAGATGAAAAGAGGGCATCAAGAAAAATAAGTATGCTCTATTTGTTCATCTTTATCAGCTTAATAGGTTAATTTTATGGTTTACAGCCAAAACCCCAATTACCCACATGAATTTCAAGTGTATTTGAACATTGGGAAAATCAAACCCTACTAGGATTTCATTAATTTAAAACATGGTTTACTAATTTCTGGGTATGGATAATATAGGGCTTAAGGACTGCTTTGTGGATAATTAGAAGTTGTATTATTCATTGTTTTTCAGGATAAGGTGTAATATTTTATTTAGATAACTACAACGATTCAACATAATGGTCTCTAGAATGGTGTCAAGGCATTTTGGGTGTGGACACTTTTAAGGGTGTGGACAAGTGCAAGCTACAGAATTTATTATTTTTCAATGTATTTTGAAGAAGGCATTTATCTCAGTATTAAGTATAGGGTTTCGAGGGTTCATTTGTTTGGATAATGGGGAGCTACTAAATTCATGTTTTCCAGGATGAGGTTTAAGTAAATCTATAGATAGCAGACATTTATAACTTATTTTGATACTCTTGACAATGGGGTTTAGGTGTCTCTGGTTAATGGTGTATACAATTAAAAGATGTAGAATTTAATGCTTTTTAAGGTATTCTAGAGGCATCTAGCATAGTGGTTATTACTAATTATTTTAGTAAAGAAATTCAAGCATTTTTTAAGAGACATTTATCTTACATGACCATTTGTATTTGTATTTGTATTTGTATTTAGGTTACATGGTTTGGGGTTTCACTGCTTCATGCTCACCCTGTATGGTCATGTTTTTTAATATTTAATTAGTTTTTAGAACCTATGGTTCTTTTTGCATTAGCACTATGTTGTTGTATCAAAATGTACTTTTGAGTCCAACAAATGCTTTTGATCACTTGTGGGCATTGATGTATATTCTTCCCTTCTTTCTTTGTTCATAACTAGAAGCTGTAGAGTTCATTGTGTTTTTGGAGGAGGTTGAAGTATTTGTATAGTTAAGTGTAGGAGTTTAGTTGAATAGTCTTTACCAAACAATGGGGTTTAGGCATATCTGCTTATGGATAATATTTAGGGTTTTGAGGGTTCCTTCAATGAATTATTACAAGTTGTAGAATTTAGTGCTTTATGAGGTATTTTGAAGCCTTTTAGCTCAGTAGTTGTTAGATTAGGGCTCAAGATTTTATGAATTATGGTTAATATTTGCAATTTTAAGGGTTTTTTTTGTATGGATTACCGCATGTTCAGAAAGAAAAAGAGGCACGAGATACTACCGAGAAAGAGAAACAGGCTTATAAGTTGTGGTAACTATATATGACATGCATGTGGCATATGAAGAAAAAAAAGATTTGATAAGCTAAGCCTTGCCTTTAAAAAAGGATTCCAACAAACTAGCCCTCCTTTCGACTTTCAACTATCCCAGATTATCTGTTGGGAAGTAAGTAGGAAGGAGGTGACCAACACTGATAATGGAAATGCAAAAGGAGGACAAGAATAGTTAGATTGTTAAGCTTAGGCAGTTGATAAAGAAGTGGCGCTCATCATCAAACAATCCATGTGGATACTTGTGTGTATATAGCACAAACTCTTCTTTTTCCCCTACTCCAAATGTGCCTAGAGGTTACCTAGCTATTCATGTTGGCAGAGAAGAAAGGAAGCACTTTATAATCCCCACCACCTATTTGAGCAGCCCATAATATAAAGCTCTGCCAGACAAGGCCAAGGAGGAGTTTGGATACAACCACACTGGCTTGCTCACAATACCCCGTTAGATTACTGTGTTTGAGAAACTATTGAATCATCTAGAGGGAAAGTAGTTTATAGCTTTCCCCATCTCTCAAATCTGATCATCTCTATTTTCAATTCTTTCTCTAAATGTAAATACCATACAAAATTGAGCCTACTACTAATATTACTACTATTACTAATATGATTTATCCGTCTGCTATAGAATTCAAATTCAGATTGTGGAGGATTCATTGGTTTATGAGCTTACCTGTATAAGCCATGCCCATATCCAGATTAGTCAAGTCCAACTTTCTAGATATCAATACCTCATTGGTATATTATCAATCTATTTTGGTGTGCAGATCTATTCCCATAATGTTTTGTAAAGTCTAGAACAACTAGAGATGATGTTACACATCAATTCTACTTTTGTGAGAAATATTTTTTCTTGGTGAGATTATTTGGTATAAATGGCTACCCAATCTCATCATTTTTCAACCGATATTAATGTGTGAAGATGATGTTTTTTGTAGTTTAACTATAAACTTGTCATCTTGGTATTATTATACCATTCTTCAATTAATGTTTATAGAGATCAGAGAATTGGGATTTTTATTATTTTTCCTAAAATTGAGATTTTCCAGTAACGAAGTGGGATGATGTTGTGGTGTAATGCTTTAATCCTCCCAATCCATGCATTTTCTTCTATACCAGCAGCTGCAAGGCTCTAATAGAATTTAGGGTTGTGGGAGAGCTATATTAAAATAAATTAATGGCACACATGAAATCAGTTCTCTAACATTATAATGGCGTTGAGTTTCTGTTTCCTTCAATTTTTTTTATTTAAAGCACAATAATAGAGGTAGTGGTAGATATAGTGTTGGCATAATCATAGTGGTTTAGTTTAAATTTCAGAGGATATGCTTGAGAGTTTGAATTAGCTTGGTTCTACATGAGTTTTGATTGCAGATGTTTGCAGATTCAAAGACATTATTCATCCCAACTACTCTCATTGAGTTCCATGATATCAAGCTTTATGCTCAATTTAATCTCTAAAGCTCTCCATGTTCACTCTAATGCCCAATGGAGTGAAGGCATTTCATTTGGGGTTCAATGTGTGTGACCACACTTCCCCACAAGTCACCAAAAACTATAGTGCCCTTTTCAGGCACTTTATTTTTAAACTTTTATATATTAGGATTTGAGAAGGTTAAAACCGTGCAATCCTCTTCATAAATACATTACATACTACAAAACTCTAATGCAGAAATTTTGAATGGTGCACAATTATCTCCAGAGCATAGAAATGAAGGATACATAGCATCTCTAAGACAATGTGCAATTTAGTTCTAGTAGCCAACATATATCTGTACATAAAATAGAAATGGGGTACTACTATTGATAGTTTTTGTTTTCCCTTCAATATTCATTTCAAATGGATAGCACTGCCATTATGAGTTTCAGCTCAAGCATTCATGGTATGGGGCAAAGCTCCACAACAAATAAGGTTCTCGGGCAGTAAAAGATAAAGGTGGCACCATCAAGAAACAAACAACTACATTGCTTAGTCTTATTGAATATATTGAAAAGCATGAGTAATATGGATATAGGGAGGAATGATCAATTTTAATGGCACCTAGATGAACATAGACTCTGTTAGCATATCAAATGTGTCATGAAAAATAGCATCGCCACAACAAAACAAATGCTCAGCCAAATCGAGCATGCCAGTTTTCAAATGGAGTGTAGGCTTTTCAAAGAGTTTTTTAAAAACACTAACACTTCCATTCAAGGCATGGATCCATCCAGTGAGAACAAAGTATAACTTCAAATCATGGAATGATCTACATCTTTTAAAGATGAATACAAGTTGAATAAATAATGCAGCCATTTCAAAATCTAATGGAGGTTCTAAAAATTGGATGCAAGAGTTGAAGATAATGGCATGGCCAAAGGGAAAACTCTAGTGCACCATTTAAAAAACCCACAAGCCACCATTGAAATATATAGCACAAAGCCTTGGCAAAAATGACACAGCCATAGGTACACAAACATTGCGCAGTCCTCTAAAACAAGACACCACTATGAAGCAAGCACTTCAAAGCTTCTACATAGACCAAATAAGAGGTGCACCCAACTATAGAATATGGTGTAGAGGTTGAAGAAGTAATGCCTAGAGGCTCTAAAAGGAAGCACAGCTATATAGGAATGGTGCACAACATATGAAGGGAAAGATAACTATACAAATCATAATGCCATCATTGCATCTTTGGCAGAGCATAGTGCGAGCACATTACAAAGTATCACGAGAAAAAAAAAATTCTTGGCAATAATCTCACAAAATAAAAGATAATTTTTTTTTCAAAAAATAAGGATTTGATTGGGAAAAATTGGGTTAGGCTTAGGATTAATTAAAAAAATTGGATTAGAGTTAGGGTTATGGAAAAATTAGAAAAATTAGGTTGGAATTAGGATTAGGATTACAATCAGTGTTAGGTTAGAATTAGAGTTACGGTTGGCATTACATTTAAAAATTGTTCTTGGCAATAATCTCACAAAACAAAAGATAATTTTTTTTCAAAAAATAAGGATTTAATTGGGAAAAAATTGGGTTAGGCTTAGGATTAGTTAAAAAAAATTGGGTTAGAGTTAGGGTTAGGGAAAAATTTAAAAAATTGGTTAGAGTTAGGGTTAGGGAAAAATTTAAAAAATTAGGGTTACAATCAGAGTTAGGGTTAGAATTAGAGTTAGGGGTTAAAATTAGGGTTACAATTAGAGTTTGGGTTAGGGTTTGTATTAGGGTGAGCGTTAGGGTTATAATTAGTGTTAGGATTAAGGTTAGGGCTAGGGATAGTATTAGGGTTACGATTACAGTTAGGATTAGAGTTAGGGTTATAATTTGGGTTATGGTTAGGGTTAGTATTAGGGTGAGGCTTAGGGTTAAAATTAGTTTTAGGGACATAATTAGGGTTATTATTCAGGGTTATAATTAGAGTTAGGGTTAGGATTAATCTTATAATTAAGGTTAGGATTAGGGTTACAAACTTGGATTTCTCAAGATTAGAATTATAATTTGATTTAAGTAGAATTAGGGTTAGGATTACAGTTACAATTAGGGTTGGGTTAGTGTTTAGGTTAGAATTAGGGTTAAAAGTATGATTACAATCAGGGTTAGGGTTGGGATTGTAATTAGGGTTAGTATTAGCCTAAACATTATGGTTAGGGTTATAGTTACAATAAAACAAGAACATTTATTTGCGTTTATATCTATATATAGAACTATGATTAGAGTTAAGGTTGGGATTAGGGTTGGAATTAGAATAGACTAAGGGCTAGGGTTAGAGTTAGGGTTAGGATTTTAGTTATTATTAGTGTTAGAATTAGGGTTAGGGTTAGGATTTAGGTTAGAATTAGGGTTAAAACTATTATTAGAGTCAAGCTTAGGGTTGGTATTAATAGCTTATCATAATAATTATTATAACCCTAATTATTTGTACATAATAATAATAATAATAATAATGTTAGAGTTAAGATTAGGATTAGGATTCCTATTACATTACACTTACCATTGTTTTATAAGCCTCAAAACCCTCAACCTAACCATGTTTTAAAATCTAACCCTATTTAACATAATTTTAACCTCTAATAATAACACTAACCCTAATGCTAACCATAATCCCAACCCTAACCTTAATCCTAATAGTAATGCTAACCCTAACCCTAATTATAATAAATAGATTAATTATTAGATTAATTGTAACTCTAACTCTAACCTAAACACTAACACTAACCATAATTTTAACCTTTAACTATAATTCTAAATATAATATATAATTATATTATATTTATAGTTATTATAATATATTATATAATTTTAATTATTACAAATAAATAAATTAATAGTATATTATATTTAATAATTATTATAATATGTTATTATAATATATCTAATCTATATTATAATATTATATTATAATTATAACAATTCATATAATTATATAATATAATTTATAATATCAAGAATAATAGGCACAATGTTAACAGACAATGGCGAAAAAATGTAGACCTAAAAATTTTCAGGATGGCGAAAAGATAAATGCGAAAGCTCAGAACCCTACCCCGAACAAGTTAGTGGAGGTTGATTTGGGAGTAGAAGCAGATGCCTACACAACACACCTCAGGAATCATGCCCTAATATGCAGAACTTTAGGATGGAACTTCTCACAGAAAATAATTAGAGACTGGATTGCCGTAAACTGGAAATGGACTAAGGCAATAAATTTTTTACTGAAAGGTTTTTTTTTGGTTTTGTTTTATAGCCAAGAGGAGCACGATCTAATTCTGTCATTTAAGCAATGGGAGAGAGAAAATTCTTTCATCTTTCTACAAGCATGGACACCATTGTTCAACCCGTGCGTTGCAACTCTAGAAACAAGCCCTAAATGGTTGCGTCTTTATAATCTCCCTATCAAATTTTGGTCAGCAAAGTGCCTCCAGAAAATAGGTGATTCAATCGGCATAAACCTAGAAGTGTATTCAAGCATTCTGGATGGAGACAACTTCCACTATGCTAGGATCAGGGTGGTGTCTATCTATGGATTTCCTGATAGTATTAGCGTAGCCTCCTCAATGGGTACACATACATTTCAGGTAGAAGTGGAGGAAAACAAAAAATACTGCTTGGAGTGCAGAAGTCAAAGCCACTCCTCCAAAAAATGCCCTAAAAAATCCAAATGGATCTGGAAAGAAAAACCTAGGAAATTAGAAGGATTTGCACCTCCTTGCGCATCGCAATCTTGAGCACCTGAGGCATCAAAATCAATGCCACCCCTGGAAGATGTGACTCTAATCCACCTAGAACAATGGACCTCAGTCATTGAAGGTGAACTCCTAAATTTGCAGAAGGAATTTATTACAAGCTCCCTGGCCAAAGTGAAGGATAATGTCCAAGCTTCGGAGGACAATTGTGACAATAAAAGGCTGGCTAAAGAAGTTAGGGCATATGTGGTGGATTCGGAATCACCTCCCTCTTTGGAATCAAACTCAGAGGATGATGAGTTTGGTGAAGCAGATGTTAGATTTATCAGCCAAGAAGCATCCAAAATCAGTAAACCAAATGTGATGTCAACCAGTAAGAAGAAAGGAAGGAAATCTAATAGGACTAGAAGGGAAGAAGAGGTGGCCAAGGGAGGCCAAGCAACCATCAAAGAGTTTATAAATAGTACCAAGGGGGGTAAGGCTCCCCTTGGGAACCAATGAGGATCCATTGTTGGAATGTCGAGGGCCTCAACACCCCTAACAAACGACGCTTATTTGTCATATGCAAACATTTGGCTCAAACCTAATTCTTCTTCAGGAAACAAAAATGTCTTTACAGGAAGGTAATAAATTTTGTTAATCATGTAAAGGTTGGGAAGGGATATTTGTCACCTCGACTGGGGCTTCTGGTGGTTTGGGAGCATTATGGATTCCGAATTCTTCCTCAGTTAAAATAATAGCAGAAAGACAAAATTGGATGGCCTTAAAGGTGAGAAATTTCAAATCGAACCTGCAGTTCATTATTTGGAACATATATGGACCTATAAAGACCTCAAAAAAGCTTGAAACTTGGTCATTGATTTCGGCCTCAATGAAGGATTTCAAAACTGAACTTCTAATTTTGGGAGGAGACTTCAACACAATATCTAATCCCTCAAAAAAGAAAGGTGGTGTGAGGCACACAGGACAAAGCCAAAAAGATTTTAAGCAGTTCATAGATGACAATCAGGTAGCCAATATAATGCCCAAAAATGATCAATACACTTGGACCAATAGGCGTAAAGGTTACACAAACATTGTGGAATGCCTAGACAGATTCTTGATCTTGCATAATTAGTTTGAGATAGCGGTGGTAATAGAATCTTTTATCCTCCCTATTTCTGGTTCAAATCATTTTCTAATAACCTTGCTTCTGAAACACGATGAGCCGCCCAAGGGATGTCCCTTCAAATTTGAAAGATGTGGTTGCAGGACCCCTCACTAAAAGACCTGGTCAGATCATGGTGGTAGGAAACAAGGGTGCAAAAGGGTTCAAGAATGTTTATTGTGGCTAAAAAACTCATAGCCATCAAAGGCCACCTTAAAATCTAGAATGAAAGTTCATTCAAGAATATCTTTAAAGAGAAGGAGCGCATTGAAGCCGAGCTGGAAGCTCTCAATACCATTGTAATGAACCAAGGAATGACAGAAGCTGAATTCGAAAGTGAACAGAAACTAACTAAAACTCATTCGGAACTCTTAGCATGGGAAGAAGTATTTTGGAGATCCAAATCGAGAGAGACTTGGTTGCGTGAAGGGGATCAAAACACCAAGTTATTTGACTATTCAACCAAGCAAAGAAGGAGTCATAATAGAATATCAAGCATTACTGATTCGAATGGAGTTAATCTTGTGGAGGAGGCGGCCATCCAAAAGGAAGCTGTAAACCTCTTTTGGTCCTTTCTAGCGGATATGGAGGCTTCTCAAGGTATGTTGCAAAAAAAGTTTTTGGATCTTATAACCCCAAGCATTTCACAGGAAGATAATGATATGCTACTGAGTCCATTCTGCAAGGAAGAGCTTAAATTCACAACGTTCCAAATGGCTCCGGATAAATCACCTGGCCAGATGGTTTCCCTACAAGGTTCTTTCAAGAGTTCTGGGACATCGTGGAGGAAGATGTTTGGTGAGCTACTAATGACCTGAGAGAATCAAGGAAGATGTTGAATGATATCAATAATATGTTTATTGCACTTATCCCAAAGAAATCAGATTCAAAATCATTCAGTGATTTCAGGCTAATATCTTTATGTAATACCATTTACAAAATCATGGCGAAAGCAATGGTGAATCGAATGAAATTGATCATGCCATCCATTATCTCTGAAGAGCAGTGTGGGTTCACTCCTGGTTGTAACATAATTGATAGCATAATATCTGCCCACAAAATAATATATTCCATTGTGTCGTGTAATCAGTCTAGTATGGTGTTGAAACTTGATGTGAGTAAGGCATATGAAAGGGTCAATTGGAGGCTGCTTCTCAAAATCATGGAAAGATTTGGATTTCACAAGCATTGGATTGATTGGGTCTTCGAGTGTATTTCCACCCCAAGATACTCCATCCTGGTAAATGGTAGTTCGTGTGGTTTTTTCGAGCCGACACAAGGATTGCGGCAAGGCGATCCACTCTCACCATTCCTGTTTGTAATCGCAGCCAAGGCATTGGGGAGAGCTATCAGCCATGCTATGGCCTGTGGAGGATGGCGTGGGGTTCATGTTGTGGATGGGTTGCCATTAGCCACGCACCAACAATTCGCCAATGACACACTTCTCTTTGCGGCCGCCCAAGCTCAAGTGGTGAAGGAGATTGCAAGCCTTCTAGACAACTATGAGAAAGATTTAGGTCAGGTCATTAACCAAGCCAAATCCAACATTTTCTTCTATAACACATGTAAGTGAACATAGAGACACATATTGGCAGTTCTAAAATTCAAAAAAGCGGACTTGCCAAGTAAATACTTGGGGGTGCCGCTCTTTAAAGGAGCACTACGATCAACATTATGGGATGAGACTATTTCAAAATGTCAATCTAGAGCATCATCATGGCAGGGTTGGTGGCTATCCCTTGCTGGTAGAATTCAAATAATCAAGGTGGTACTCACGGCTATTCCAATCTATCATCTAAGCAGCAATCAGATCAACAAAAATAGATGTAGTGCCATTGAAAGCATACTCAAAAGATTCCTATGGGAAGGATCAAACAAAGAAAGAAGAATCCCTCTACTAGGCTAGCAAATGGCGTGCAAACTGAAGCTCCAAGGTAGCGCAGACATTCAGAGTCTAGACAAACAAAATGTGGCTTTAGGAGCGAAACTGGTATGGACTGTTTATCGCAATCCTGAAGCTAGGTAGTGTCGCATTGCTTAAAAGAAATATCTGGACTCTGATGATCTTGTGTGCATTTTGACTACCCCGAACCCACCAAGGAGGTTGCACATTTGGAATTTCATACAGAACTGTAAATGGCTAATCACAGACCATCTGTCATGGATACTGCACAATGGCTGACGGGAAATTTTTTGGGAAGACTCTATTAACGGTCTCCCTCCCTTGGCAGATCTCCCTAACATCAAAAATAGATGGGAGGATTTAATGCAAAGATATGGGAGGTTTTCTAAGGATTTCTTAGTTGGTGCTGACTGGGATTGGGAGAAGATTAACATCTTTCTGTTAGAAGAAGGAACTATTAAGAAACTCAAATAGGCCCTAGTCACACGTAAAATCTGAATATCCGATAAGGAGGATGAATTAATGTGGACAGGATCCAAAAATGGGAATTATACAGTTAAGCTTGGTTACATAATGTAGATTACCCAACCTCTGTATGATTGGTCGACCAATCTCTGCTGGGGGAAGTGGTACTTTCAAAGGCTGGGGCCTTCACTTGGATAGCTATCCACAAGAGAATTCTCATGGGGGAGAGACTAAAACATCTTGGCATCGATGGGCCATCACAGTGTGTAATGTGTTACAACGAAGAGGAAATGGTGGACCATCTCTTGTTGAATTGTCCCTTCGTAATGGCATGCTGGGACTGGTTGTGAATGAAGTTAGGATGGTCTAGTGCTCTACATAATGACATAGTGGGCCTATTCAAGGGCTGGCCACGCAAGCATAAGACACTTCTACAAGGCCTATGGGAGTCGACACCTTCCTTGCTTATCTGGCACATCTGGAGGGAACGAAACAACATAATCTATAATGATAAGAAGACATATTTAAAATAGTTTCTCTGCAAACTAGAAATGGGAATCACTGAGATCATCAACACCAAACTCCTAGACACCTCCCAGGGACCCTTCCATAGATGGGATGAGGAGATGCGTTAAAAATTGGGAAGGTATCTTAATCCCAAGCCATGGACATATTAGCAGCACCACGGAGGCAAAGAAGAAAGAGCATGCACTAACTAAGTGGAAGGCCCCACCCCCGGGAAAGTTAAAACTAAACTTTGATGGGGTAGCCAAGGGCAACCCAGGGCCATTAGGGGCTGAAATCGCCATTCAGGATTCGAAGGGGGAGTTCTTATGGATCAAGGCGATTTGGCTACTAATTGGAACTAATAACGAAGCCGAATTCATGGCTCTTTTACATGGCCTAAAGCTCTGCAAAGAGCATGGGATTGACAACATTGATATCGAGGGAGATTCCAAAAGGAGGGAATGTCAAAATTAGAAATTAAAATACATAACGGATGAAATCTGGAAACACCTTGACAGGATGAGAAGTTTTTCCCTTGGCCACACCTACCGGGAAGGGAATAAAGCAGCCGATCATGTTGCCAACCGGGCATGTGTAATGGAGAGCCAGGAACTGACAGTAAATTCTAGGGAGGAATGGCCAGATATTTTGATTGATTGACAATATTTCATGTTGTCATATTGATGACAGGTTGTTGTAACTTCACGCGTTTTAATATAATGGGAGCTACCCCCACTGGTAGCACTTATCCATAAAAAAAAATAATATAGGTTAAATATATTATTATAATATAATATTATAATTATAATAATATTAATTATCATTAAGTAATTTTCTTTATTATATTTATTACTATATTTATTATTATAAACATTCTCTATAAAATGTAATAATATTACAATAATACAATAATATAATATACAAACTTTAAAATAATTTTACTTTAAAATAATTATTATAATTTAAATTATTTATTGTGATTTAAAATATGAAACTATTTGTACATAAAATAATAATATAAATATATTATTATAATGTTTACTAATATTGGGGTGGGGGCCCTGGCTCGATTGGCTAAAAAATTCTGTTGCGGTAAATAAGGTCATGAGGTCCAGTCTCCCCCCGTCCCCATGGTACGAGAGGGTGTGTTGTGCTAGCATCACCGGTCACGTGAAAAAAGTTTACTAGGCGCACTGCAGTTTATAGGGGGGCTACTAGATATATTTTTTAAATATAACTATACTAGTAATATAATTAGACATATTGACATATTAATATTAGATATAGATAATTAGAGATATATTAAAGTTAATTTAATTAGAGTCAAATGTAAGGTTATAATTTATTAGCTGAATTATCTAGCATTAAATATAATATATTAATATAATTAGATTAAAAATATTAACCTTGAAATATAAATTAAAGTTGAATATTATTTTAGATTAATATATATTTTTAATTTAATATATATAAAATAATTTATAGAATATAAGTAGTTTCATGAAATTAATTCAAGATTAATAGTAAATATTTATAATGCTAAAATTATGTGATGTTTTGTAAATAAATGTTGTTAGAGCAATTCTAACCAAAATTAACATCTTGAAAGAAATATATTAAGTAGGTTGGAAACTTACATTCCTTCTAATTTATGAGAAATTTATAAAGATGCTCAACTTACTTGCTTCTATCATCATTAAGCATTATAGCAAGAGATGTGTTAAACTATTTTTTAAAATGCAAATCTTTTTTTCATATGCCATGTAGTAGCCACTAAAAATTATTGATCAAGAATAACATTAGCTTATTCATAATTTGCTTCTTTACTATAAAACTTGGTTATATATTGAAAATTGGTTCACTAGGAAACCAATAGTTAGAATTAGATTGAACCATTATATTATATTCAATACCTAAATGTTAAAAAAAATTATCTCATTTAAGAGCACAAGCTTCTTCCAAATTATTAAACATCTTTCCCAATGGTTAATGCAAAATAATCTTTATTTTCCTCTTGATTTTTAGGTGAAGCCCCCCCAAACTTGTCATAAAACTCATAAAACTAGGAAAAATAGATAGATGGAGAGAGATAGAAGGAGAAAAAGAGAGAGAAGGGCAAAGAGAGAGTTAGAGTTACAATTAGGGTTGGGGTTAGGGTTTAGGTTAGAATTAGGAATGGGGTTGGGCTTGGAATTAGGGCTAGAATTAGGGTTAGAATTAGGGTTAGAAATAGGGTTAGGGGTAGGGTTAAATTTAGGGTTAAGGTTTGATTAGGGTTGCATTTAGTGTTAGTATTAGATTTACATTTACAATTAGGTTTAGGATTAGGGTTGCAATTAGGTATATAATTAAGGTTTGAAGTACGGTTAGAAT
The DNA here is from genome assembly GCA_027924645.1 of Cunninghamia lanceolata. NCBI lineage: Eukaryota > Viridiplantae > Streptophyta > Pinopsida > Cupressales > Cupressaceae > Cunninghamia > Cunninghamia lanceolata. The sequence continues at coordinate 3,014,635 of BSBN01000386.1, forward strand.
TCAAATTAAGGTTAGAATTAGGGTTTAGGTTAAGGTTAGGGTTTGGAGTATATACACAGAGAGGACAAATAGATAGATGGAGAGAGATAGAGGGGCAAAGAGGGAGTTAGAGTTACAATTAGGGTTAGGGTTTAGGTTATAATTTGGGTTGGGGTTAGGCCTAAATGACACAATTGACCTATCCTATGACGCAATCATCATAGTCTGCACTGCAATTGTCAGATAGAACACCACAACTGATACATTCTACGATGCATTTGACCGTTCTTGAGCTACAATTGATTTGTTCTGCGACGCATTTCTCCCTTCCTGTGATGCATTTGTTAGGGTTGAAAATTTTTGGGGGAATATAATATCATATCCATTCCTGATACACTCTGACCTGAGACTGAACATTTTAGACCTGAGACTTGACCATTTCATCAAACATATCCATCATATTACCTTGCATCTTTTATTTGCTAAAACCATAACCATCTCTTGAGAGCTTGATTCTAGGAGACTTTTCCACACTTGGTCTACCATTGTCATATACTTGGATTGTCAGACCTCATCCTTTTTCAATCAATCAATCAACAATCATATCTCATGTTGAACTTGAAATCCATAGTTCATTTGGTCAAGTTGAGCTTGAAATCCATAGTTCGCTTGAATCAATCAATTCACTATAATAGTTTGGTGTGAACAAGCATACGTGAGGGCAAAACACCGTTGGACGTTGCAAGAGAAAAAACTGATTATTACAAATCTTTTAGTATTATAAAAACTCACAGATTATTCATGCAATCCCAAGCCATTCATGTTATTTAGGTAGTGATTTAAAGTATTTGTATATATATAATATAAATATAATGTAAAAATACAACTTTCTTACTCACCATTAAACCATTTTAAGGTCATAGAAAATCAATTTTGCGAAAAATCAAACATATAAACAAAAATATTTGGGTTAGAATTAGGGTTAGGGTTAGGGATATAATTATGATTAGTGATAGAATTAGGGTTAGGGATACAATTATAGTTGGGGTTATGATTAGAATTAGGGATACACTTAGGGAAAAAATAATAGAACTAGAACTAGGGTTAGAGTTAAATTAGGGTTAGGGTTAAGGATAAAATTAAGGTTACTGATAGAATGAGGTTTAGGGTTACAATTTAAATTAGGGTTACAATCAAGGCATATATAACCAAAGGGTTGGGTTCACAATTAGGTTTGGAAATATAATTATGGGTTTGGTTATAATTATAGTTAGAATTAGGGTTACGGTTAGGGATAGAGTTAGGGATAGCAAAAGAAATAGGATTTGGGATGGAATTATAGTTAGGGTTAACGATTATGTTTAGAATTAGGTTTATAACTAGGGAAAATATTTATAACAAAAGAAATTGTTAGGGTTAGGGATAATGATAAAATTAAGGTTAACGATAGAATGAGGTTTAGGGTTATAGTTCAAATTAGGGTTACAATCATGGCATATATAACCAAAGGGTTGGGTTTATATAGGTTTAGGAATAGAATTATGGGTTAGGTTATAATTGTAGTTAGAATTAGGGTTATGATTAGGGATAGAATTAGGGATAGTGAAAGAAATAGGGTTTGGGATAGAATGACAATTAGGGTTATTATTATAATTAGGTTTACAACTAGGGAAAATATTTATAACAAAACAAATTGTTAGGGTTAGAGTTAGAATTAGGGTTAGAGTTAGAGTTAGAATTAAGGGTAGGGTCAGGGATAGAATTATGACCAAGTTCAAAATTAGGGTTATGAATATAATTAGGGTAGGGGTTATAAATTTAGTTAGAGTTAGGGTTAGAATTAGGATTAGGGTTGGGGTTAGTCTTAGGGTCAAAATTAGGGTTAGGGCTAGGATTAGGTTTAGAGATAAAATTAGGGTTAGGGTTAGGTTTAGGGATAGAATTAGGGTTATGGGTTTATTTATAATTAGGGTAAATATATAAGTAAAAGCAATAGAACTAGAACTAGGGTTAGAGTTAAATTAGGGTTAGGGTTAAGGATAAAATTGAGGTTCTCAATACAATGAGGTTTAGGGTTACAATTAGGGCATATATATAACCAAAGGGTTGGGTTTACAATTAGGTTTAGGGATAGAATTAGGGTTTGAGTTAGGTTTAGGTATAGAATTAGGGTTGCCAGGGTTAGAATTAGAGTTAGGGTTAGAATTAAGGTTGGGGTTAGGGTTAAAATGATAAAGTTAGGGTTAGGGTTAGGGATAGAATTAGAGTTAAGGTTATGGGTTTGATTATAATTAGGGCAAATATATAAGCAAAAACACTAGAATTAGAACTAGGGTTAGAATTAAATTAGGGTCAAAATTAGGGTTAGGGCTAGGATTAGGTTAGAGATAAAATTAGGGTTAGGGTTCGGTTTAGGGATAGAATTAGGGTTATGGGTTTAGTTATAATTAGAGCAAATATATAAGTAAAAATAATAGAACTAGAACTAGGGTTAGAGTTAAATTAGGGTTAGGGTTAAGAATAAAATCAAGGTTCTTGATAGAATGAGGTTTAGGGTTACAATTCAAATTAGGGTTACAATCAGGGCTTATATATAACCAAAGGGTTGGGTTTACAATTCTAGGTTAAGGGATAGATATAGGGTTTGGGTTAGGTTTAGGTATAGAATTAGGGTTATGGGTTTGGTTATAATTAGGGCAAATATATAAGCAAAAAACACTAGAATTAGAACTAGGGTTAGAATTATATTAGGGTTATGGTTAAGCATATAATTAAGGTTAACGATACAATTAGGGTTAAGATTATAGGTCAAATTTAGGATAGAATTAGGGTTAGAGTTACAGTTCAAATTTATGATAGAATTAGGGTTACCGTTATGGTTACAATTAGAGTTATGCTAGCATTAGTGTTAGGATTAAGGTTAGGGTTATGGTTACAATTATAATTACAATTTGAATTAGTGTTTGGATTAGGGTTGGAATTAGGGTTAAGGTTAGTATTACAGTTAGGAAAATAATTAGGGTTGAAATTATGATCAAAATTAGGATAGGGTTAAGGTTAGAATTAGGGTTGACAGGGTTAGAATTAGAGTTAGGGTTAGAATTAAGGTTGGGGTTAGGGTTAGGGTTAAAATGATAAAGTTAGGGTTAAGGTTAGGGATAGAATTAGAGTTAGGGTTATGGGTTTGGTTATAATTAGGGAAAATATATAAGGAAAAAACACTAATTATAATTATGATTTGAATTAGTGTTTGGAATAGGGTTAGGGTTAGTATTACAGTTAGGAAAATAAGTAGGGTTGGAATTATGATCAAAATTAGGATAGGGTTAATCTTAGAATTAGGGTTAGGGTTGGAATTAAGGTTAGATTACACTTAGCATTGATTTATAAGCCTAATATTATATCTAACTCTATTTATAAGCCTAATCCTAACCCAATCCCTAAAGAATATCCTAATTCTGAATGTAATCTTCATTCAAACCCCAACTCTAACTCTAATTATGACAAGTTGTGCTAACATTACACTTAGCATATATTTCTATGAACATATAACCATAACCATAATATATATATATATAATTACGTCGAGAGGCGTTCTACAGTCACAGCAGGGTGGGGATGAGAGCACTCATTTTTGCTACCTAAATTTATAGGAAAAAAAATTAAAATACCAAAAAGGAAATAAAAAATAAAAACAAAAAGAGAAATTTGAAAAAATAAAAAAATAAAAAATAAAAAAGAAATTAAAAATAGCTGAGAAAATCATAAGAACCAAAAAAGAAATTGGAAAAAATAAAAATAAAATAAATTGGAAAAAATAAAAAATAAAAAGCAAAAAGAGATTGGAAACAGTTTTGGAAGGAGAAAAAGCGGGAGAAAATAACCAAAAATATTAAAAAAAAAAAAAAAAATTGGAAAAATTAAAAAATAAAAATGATGGAAGCAAAAACAAGTGAGAAAATTAAAAAAAAGAGATATCCCTCTACGTACTTTAGATATATTTTTTTAAATATAAATATACTAGTTATATATTATATTATATATTTTTCATATAATATAATATATTATTATAATTATTATATAATATATTATAATATTATATTATAAAATTATATAATATAATATAGTTTGAATTAGGCTTGCCGATGTCGATGCTTCTAGCATACCTATATTTAAAAAATATATCTAAAGTATGTCGAGAGATATCCTTCTCGAGGCGCCTATTTCCACCTATGTGTGTTAAATTGATAAAAAAATAGGCGCCTCGAGAAAGATATCTCTCAGCGTACTCTAGATATATTTGTTAAATATAGGTATATGCTAGTTACAACACATTATCAAATCAGTTTCATTTCACAGTCCACAAACCCTAACTCTTTGAATTTAAGTTTAATACATATCCATTTACTACTTTGAATTTATCATAATTTAGCCAATTTATATAATAATTTGATTTAACTATTGTGCCTAGTTGAAGTGCATGTTCATAAACATTTTGGCTTTGAAATGCATGATCACCTCCAGGATCTGGAAAGACAAATGGCACAAGATAAAGAATTGGGCCTTGCTCAGTTGTGGAAACCGGAGCTTCTTACATCTATGGTGTGCTTCTTTACATTTTTTAAATTAAAGCTACAAAAGGCTTTTGAAAAAACATTTCAATTTATGTGTTTATATATATATATATATATATATATATATATATATATATATATATATATATATATATATATATATATATATTTGCAGCTAACCACACATTTAACGCTGATTGATTGAATAACCAAAAAATCCCTTTAAAAGCAAATTCGCAAAGCTTCACAAAACCTCAGGAGCCCCTCCTTTTTGGTCATTTATACGTTCACAAAACCCTAGACACCCTATTCCAATCACCTGTTCTACAACGCTCCAATCATTTCCCTATATTCAAATTTGCCCTCAAAACCAAAACCCTAGCATCAAAACTGCAACTTCTTAATGCACTATCTAGTTTTCTTTCTATGTAACAACAGAAAATTTAGGGCTAAGGGTCAAAACCCTCCAACGCCATGAAATCAACAATCTGCCACATTTTTAGAAGCCAAAAATGAATGAGAAGGGGAAAATTTGAATCTATAGAAAATGTATTTTAGGGGATTATTTTTTAGATATTCCTGGTATGTTATTCAAACCAAATATGTGCTTATGTAGTGTGACTGCCGGATGGCAATGACATTGGATATATTTGATATCATCCTTATTAGAATTTTAAAAAATGTTTGCAAGAAAATTTTATTTCAAACATTATACTCTACTTCTTTATTAAATTTCTAAATCTAGAATGCCCTACAATAGTAAGTATTAAAACATTTGAAACTATTTTTTTTCTATTATTAAAGAGTTTGAACTTAATTTTTTTCAATGTTTCAAAAATTCATATTTCTAGAATGAACGAACAAAAGAAAATTTGAAATTCTGCTGAATATGCCCATCTGCTTGATGTAATAGCATTTTAGGGAGTTCTTTCTAGATATTCCAGGTATGTTACTTAACTAGATCTGTGCGTATGTAGTGCTTTTGCTGGGTGGAAAAGGAATTGTATATAATTAATATTAATATTAGTATATTTTTCAAAAATATTCAGAAATTTTTATTGCAACGCTCTGCTACTTGTAGAGCATTTTTCAATTTGATATGTCAATCAAGTGGTGTCTCCAATTTGGCTTCACCTACAAAAGCAGAAAAAAAAAAATTGTGTAGTGTACCTTTTACTTGATATATAAGTGTATTAGAATAAATATAAAATAAAATTTAATTAGTGTAAATACCACATAGATGATCTTTCAATGTTCTAGACTGTATGTATTCATAGAGCAATGCCATTATGGGTTGTCGGCAATACCCAATAAGACATACATGATTTTTATGATATATTCTTGAAAGGAGTTGCCTAAAACCACAGACAACACTTCTTATTGGAGAATTTGAGGCCCAGAGGAAAATAATGGCCTAGCCATAAATAGCCGGTGAGTTGTAACTCATCGACTATACGGTTGGATCTGCAGTCGACACCATCTAACCAATAAAATTGTTCGAGTGCTTTCGACTGTTCCAGTCGCACTGCTCGTCGACTCCTTATTCATTGTCTTCAGCCAGTCGTACAAACGTCGACCAACCAATCTCTTACAATGCACCGGTTGGTTAAGATGTTCCAAAATAATAGAGAGATTTAAGTAGAATTCTTTCTTAGATGATTCATTCAATTCATGTAAGAGTACCCACTTCATTTTGAAATTCTCATTGTCCTTGATTAGAATCCATCACATGTACATTATCCTATAATTCCACCGTAATGTACACAAGGCAAGCATAGTGGCTGGAAGGTATAGAAGGTATTAACTATACTGAAACTAATTTTCCCTAGTTGCTAAAATGACTTCTACTCATACAATAGTTGCCTTATCTACAAATTTTGGTTGGAAAATTTATCAAACAGATGTAAAAATTGCATTCTTACATAATGATATAAAGGAAGAAATTTACATGCAGCAACAACAAGGATTTGTTGAAACTAGTGAAGAACATCTGGTATGCAGATTGAAAAAGTCACTATATGGTCTTCAACAAGCTCCATGGACATTGTACTCCAAAATAAATGAATACTTTTTAGAAGTAGGGTTTAAAAGAAACAAAGTTGGTCTAGATGTGTATGTAAATTATGGTCACATGGTGACATGGTCAACTTCTTATTATTGTCCTATATGTAAATGATTTAAGCATACATGAGATCATATGCAATACATTGAAAACAATAAGGAACAACTCAAACAAGCTTTTGAAATAATCAATCTAGAGTTGAGGCACATGAACAAAAGCCTCACAGCCAAAAACCATTAAATGTGAAATAGAAGGTTTCTTACCTATCCACACTTCATAAGGTGTCAAATCAAGAGCCTTACAAGGAGTTGTATTAATCAAGTAACAAGCGATACACACATCCTCTGCCCAAACACATTTCTCCAACTATGAATCACTCAACATACCTCTCACTCTTTCCATGATTGATTGATTCATCCTTTCTTTAATTCCATTCTATTGTGGTGTTTATGGAGTTGTCTTTTGTCTAACTATACCTGCATGCTTACAAAACTCATCAAATTCCTTAGAGAAATATTCTCCTCCATTGTCAGATATTAATATTTTTATCTTTAATTCTGATTGGTTTTCAACTAAGACTTTAAGATTCTTAAACCTAGTGAAAACTTCATATTTGTGTTTCATAAAATAAATCCATGTAAATCTAGATGCATCATTAATGAAGGTGACAAAATAATGAGATTTTCCAATAGAGTCATTATCCATAGGTTCAAACACAATTGAATGAATAATCTCTAGCTTCTCTTTTGCTCTATTACTTCCTAAAGGAAATGATGTTTTGTTTTATTTACCAAACACACAATGCTCATCAAAATAAGATAAACCATCCAACAATTCTTTATTCTTCATTGTTTTTAAAATATTATCACTTGTGTGACCCAATCTATGATGCCACAACATACAAGTGTTTTCAGAAGCCTTAATATAAGAGGAATTACAAACTATAGTGGCATCTAGCCTAAACAAGGTTCCCAATCTTTTCCCCTTCACTACCACCAAGTTTCCTCTCACCAATCTGCAACCATGCTTATCAAATGTTACATGCATTCCCAAACCATTCAACTTCAAAACTAAAATTAGATCTATATCCAATCCAGGAACATGTAAAAAACTAGGGAGGGTTTAAATTCTCCCATCACTAAAACACAAAATTACCTTGCTTTTCCCAACTATCGGATATGTAGAGTTGTCCCCAAAGTACACTTTACCTCCATCATACTCTTCATTTGTGGAAAACTATTCTTTATGTAGGGTCATATGATACAAGCATCCTGAGTCAACCAACCAATAATCATTAGTAACAACATTGCATGTAGAAAGTAAAACATCTTCACCTACATTCAAGGACTTATTAGTAGCTAAATCACATTGTTTCTTCTTGTTTCTACATTCCTTCTTCACATGCCCTCTTTTACCATGGTTCCAACACTTAACTATGTTCTCCTTCCTAGGAGACTTAGACTGACCCTTAGATTTGTTCTTCTATTCTTTCTCTCCTTTTGGTCCTTTTTCCTTGGACCTTCCCCTCACATTGAGAGCCTCAATGTTACCCTCAGAAGTCTCTTCCTTATCTCTCGTGCCAACAAAGTTGCAACAAGGCCACCCAACTTCAGATCTTCAAGGTTAGCAGTAATAGCAAGGATAACATTCTCCCAATATTTAGGTAAAGAACAAAGTAGAAGTATACATTTATCTTCCTCTTTAGTTGTAGAATCTATGGAAGCAAGTTGACTCAAATTAAAATTATTCAAATGCTCTACAATGGAATCACCCTCTTTCATTTTAACTAAAAATAATTTTTGCTTCAAATAAAGCTTATTCACCATGCTCTTGGCTTGATAGATCTCACCCAATCTCTTCCAGAGTTTGAAGGCAGTCTCTTCCTTCGAGAAATTTAATAGGACGGAATCTATAAGACACAGTCGGATGGTTCCCCATGCCTTCTTATCCAACCTTTCCCATTCTTCTACACTCACATCACCGAGCTTCTTCTCTTTCATAATAGCCAACCAATGGTTTCTTGTCCTTGATTAGAATCCATCACATGTACATTATCCTATAATTCCACCGTAATGTACACAAGGCAAGCATAGTGGCTGGAAGGTATAGAAGGTATTAACTATACTGAAACTAATTTTCCCTAGTTGCTAAAATGACTTCTACTCATACAATAGTTGCCTTATCTACAAATTTTGGTTGGAAAATTTATCAAACAGATGTAAAAATTGCATTCTTACATAATGATATAAAGGAAGAAATTTACATGCAGCAACAACAAGGATTTGTTGAAACTAGTGAAGAACATCTGGTATGCAGATTGAAAAAGTCACTATATGGTCTTCAACAAGCTCCATGGACATTGTACTCCAAAATAAATGAATACTTTTTAGAAGTAGGGTTTAAAAGAAACAAAGTTGGTCTAGATGTGTATGTAAATTATGGTCACATGGTGACATGGTCAACTTCTTATTATTGTCCTATATGTAAATGATTTAAGCATACATGAGATCATATGCAATACATTGAAAACAATAAGGAACAACTCAAACAAGCTTTTGAAATAATCAATCTAGAGTTGAGGCACATGAACAAAAGCCTCACAGCCAAAAACCATTAAATGTGAAATAGAAGGTTTCTTACCTATCCACACTTCATAAGGTGTCAAATCAAGAGCCTTACAAGGAGTTGTATTAATCAAGTAACAAGCGATACACACATCCTCTGCCCAAACACATTTCTCCAACTATGAATCACTCAACATACCTCTCACTCTTTCCATGATTGATTGATTCATCCTTTCTTTAATTCCATTCTATTGTGGTGTTTATGGAGTTGTCTTTTGTCTAACTATACCTGCATGCTTACAAAACTCATCAAATTCCTTAGAGAAATATTCTCCTCCATTGTCAGATATTAATATTTTTATCTTTAATTCTGATTGGTTTTCAACTAAGACTTTAAGATTCTTAAACCTAGTGAAAACTTCATATTTGTGTTTCATAAAATAAATCCATGTAAATCTAGATGCATCATTAATGAAGGTGACAAAATAATGAGATTTTCCAATAGAGTCATTATCCATAGGTTCAAACACAATTGAATGAATAATCTCGAGCTTCTCTTTTGCTCTATTACTTCCTAAAGGAAATGATGTTTTGTTTTATTTACCAAACACACAATGCTCATCAAAATAAGATAAACCATCCAACAATTCTTTATTCTTCATTGTTTTTAAAATATTATCACTTGTGTGACCCAATCTATGATGCCACAACATACAAGTGTTTTCAGAAGCCTTAATATAAGAGGAATTACAAACTATAGTGGCATCTAGCCTAAACAAGGTTCCCAATCTTTTCCCCTTCACTACCACCAAGTTTCCTCTCACCAATCTGCAACCATGCTTATCAAATGTTACATGCATTCCCAAACCATTCAACTTCAAAACTAAAATTAGATCTATATCCAATCCAGGAACATGTAAAAAACTAGGGAGGGTTTAAATTCTCCCATCACTAAAACACAAAATTACCTTGCTTTTCCCAACTATCGGATATGTAGAGTTGTCCCCAAAGTACACTTTACCTCCATCATACTCTTCATTTGTGGAAAACTATTCTTTATGTAGGGTCATATGATACAAGCATCCTGAGTCAACCAACCAATAATCATTAGTAACAACATTGCATGTAGAAAGTAAAACATCTTCACCTACATTCAAGGACTTATTAGTAGCTAAATCACATTGTTTCTTCTTGTTTCTACATTCCTTCTTCACATGCCCTCTTTTACCATGGTTCCAACACTTAACTATGTTCTCCTTCCTAGGAGACTTAGACTGACCCTTAGATTTGTTCTTCTATTCTTTCTCTCCTTTTGGTCCTTTTTCCTTGGACCTTCCCCTCACATTGAGAGCCTCAATGTTACCCTCAGAAGTCTCTTCCTTATCTCTCGTGCCAACAAAGTTGCAACAAGGCCACCCAACTTCAGATCTTCAAGGTTAGCAGTAATAGCAAGGATAACATTCTCCCAATATTTAGGTAAAGAACAAAGTAGAAGTATACATTTATCTTCCTCTTTAGTTGTAGAATCTATGGAAGCAAGTTGACTCAAATTAAAATTATTCAAATGCTCTACAATGGAATCACCCTCTTTCATTTTAACTAAAAATAATTTTTGCTTCAAATAAAGCTTATTCACCATGCTCTTGGCTTGATAGATCTCACCCAATCTCTTCCAGAGTTTGAAGGCAGTCTCTTCCTTCGAGAAATTTAATAGGACGGAATCTATAAGACACAGTCGGATGGTTCCCCATGCCTTCTTATCCAACCTTTCCCATTCTTCTACACTCACATCACTGAGCTTCTTCTCTTTCATAATAGCCAACCAATGGTTTCTTTCCTCAAGCAAATCCTCCATCTTTAGCTTCCATAATTCATACCATGTACCGTTGAACTTCTCAATGTCTAAACAAGAGGTTGAAGCAGCGGATTGAGCAATTAATACTACACAAGATTTGTAAAACAAAACAACCAAATCTCCCACTGCAGCTAAACAACCTTCACACTACCACCCAAGAATATAAATTGTTAGGCTCTAATACGAAATGTTAGAAATGAAGGCAACAACTACCCAAATGGAAATCTGATTATAAAATGTTTATGATCTTAAAGAAGTGTAATATAACTAGAGATTACATACAGAAATAAAATTACAACACAAGAATAAAAACCATAGAAGAATAAACTACATAATATAGTATGTAACATGGAGAAAACCCTTTTGAATAAAAAAATCCACCAAGAAAAGACACTTCAAGTTGTATTATCTTCAAAATCTGAAATACAATACATACACTTCCTCTGTCTCTCAACCTTCAATCCGGAAGAACCTGTGTACAAAACTTATGAGATGCATAACACATACAAGGCACTGTATTTGTAGAGGTTTTACAATCCCCAAACTAGGCTTCCACTTTCCGTCTACTTGGAAACTCCAACATGCAACATTAAATGACCTCTTACATTCCCATGCCACTTGTCAATAGTCAACCATGCACACTTGGGTGCCTAAGGCCAAGAATAGAAATTTATAGCTCATAAATACATGTCATAGGTTGTCATATTATCATATAATCTTATGACAACTTATAGTTGTCATAGATTCTCTTACAACATCTTACCAACCTTATGACAGATGGCATACAAGTCAAAATATTAGATTCCTCAAGGAGGACAACCATGGTCAAGAATAGCCACTTACGAATTATAATGAGTTGTCATAGATGTCATAGAATCTCCTAGGATAGAATATTCCCCATGGTGGCACCTAGAGACATTAAACCAACCTTTTACCATTGCAATCAGTAAATATTAATCCATAACTACCACTGATAACTTCAAAACTTATCGATGCAGTAACTCTATAATTACTATCCCTGATAAATAATTTTTACCACTATGGTGAAACTTGTACATCCCTTATGGGTGATTTACAAATAATATTAGGAATAATAATTACAAGGATTTACAAGGCTACTGACACCTAAATCCTAACATTATCTTCCTAAGACCAAAAAATAGCTTGGCCACCTTTTGGTCCCCCATCTTCTTGCACATGCCCATTAGGGGTTCATACACAGTAAAGGAGAAAAGATTTAAAAGGTGTAGGAATGTTGTGTGGGACACCATTGAGCTCTTTGATACTTTTGGTATCAAATGGCTAGATAAATGAAAATACCATAGAAGATGCACTTGTTGTTATGGCATCAAACTTTGATGCATCTTTGTCATCGCCTCAATGCGCTTACAGTGTGGAAGTTCTCACTAAACCTAGTATTCTTTATAACATATATAGTTGACAGGTTTTCAATGATGATAGAAAAATTTATGATTTCCTAAATAGCATAGGTCATTTTGAAAACTAGTAGATTGATTGGAAGACAGTGATATGACCCAAATCGTAATTGTAATCATAACCCTTAATCTAACCCTAATTCTAATTCCAATCATAATCATAAGATTACACTTAGCATTGATTTATAAGTGTAACCCTATATCTAACCCTATTTATAAGCCTAATCCTAACCCAATCCCTAAACAAAACCATAATTCTAAATCTAACCTTCATTTGAACCTTAAAAATAATATATAAATATAATTATTATATGATATATTATAATAATACATCTAACCTATATTATAATATTATATATAATATATTATAATTATTATTATATACTATATTATAATAATATATCTAACATTTATTATAATATTATATTATATAATTATATAAATTCTTAAGATATATAATATAGTTAGAATTAGGCTTGTCGCTTCGAATGTTACTAGCATACCTATATTTAAAATATATATCTAAAGTACATTGAGAGATATCCTTCTCGACGCACCTAAAAATATGTACCTCGAGAAGGATATCTCTCGGTGTACTTTAGATATATTTTTAAATATAGGTATGCTAGTTAGGAAATTAATGAAGGACAAACTCATAGTAAAGTTTTCTTAGGAAATTAATGCAGCCTAGCTTGAGGGTCTTACTAGATAGCCAATGCTAGCAACAATATATTGCCAACTTCATCACAAACAGACCACAATATCGCTCAAGCATATTCACTTTGAAATAGAACACTTCAATTTATGTAATTTGGGGAATATAAATTTAACTATAGTTGCTACAAGAAACCAAATTAGACAATTTCACCATTCATTTATCAAAGACTCCAATGATATTATTACTAGCAGCATTCAATGGGTTATTATGCAAGTTTTTATACAACAATACAATGAATTTGAATTCAATAAGGCATATCTCCATTAAAAACATTATGTGACAGAAACCAAGCTACTCCAGCTTCAATGGCCTCTGTTTCCCCACTGTAATACAAAAAAAATTGTCTCTCTTCCAATTTCTTTTTGCAGTCCTTCAAACAACTTTCCTCTACATCACTCTTTGTTCTATCTCTGCAATTCAATTTGCATTGTTTTATTATGAATTCCTCCTCTTCTTCTTAGTGTTGCAAGTATGTGCCTAATTGGTGTTGTCATTGATGTCAACATATCTTTGTTGTCATTGGTGTCAACTGTGTCCTATTCTATTACTTGTTTAGAAGCCTTGTGTGTTGAGGATATTGATAAAATTGGCCTCTCCAGAAGAATCAAGTAAGTTACAATGAAGTATAGTATAGACAGAGAGTTGTATGCTAAAGAACAATCCAGTAGATTGCTCTGCATTTCCTTCTGCCTACAAATATGGGTCTATGGATTGGAAGCTGTTCAAACGAATGTCTGAAGATGCTAAATCCTGAGTTTGAGCCTCTAATGTGAAGTTGTGAAAAAGTTGCATTCACTAGAGTAAAGCCTACTTTTTCTGTAAGTTCAGTTGGGACAGGGAGAAAGTATTATGCTTTGCATTTCTCTGCAATAAAGTATTTTGCTCTGCGGTTCTAGAGGGAAGTCTAGGATGATGATAAGTGCCTAAAATTGCAGTGGTTCATGTTCCGGTAGTCCACAAGCTATCTTTCTCTTATGATAGTTGAAGACAATGAAGTTCATGTGTTCCGGTGTGAAGATCCTATTGTTAAAGTGCCTAAGGTTTGTGCAGTTGCTCTTGATGATCACAACGTGCTTGTGGATGCCTCTTGATCATGTTCCTATCATTACATTGGTCTGCATGGAAGAATTGTTAAGGTGTTTGAAGATTATTCCCAGATAGCGTATTGAGTAACCAATTTTGGCCGATCTAGTTAATTCCAGTAATTGGGGAGATCCTTTGAAGATCATGGAAGTGTGTTGAAGCATGGAACATTGTGTTTGAGACCTGGCTAAGGTGTGGGGTGATCCGCATACATCTTCACTTCATTTTCTTTTGCATAATGGTGTAATAGGTTAGGACCTATTCTTTAATTGCTTGTATTACCGACCTTGGAGATTGCTCTAATGGTTGATGATTGTAATACCGACCTTGATGATCATTCAAAGGTTGATGAAGGGTATAAATACTTGTAGTTGAGCTATGAAAAAGTTGTCCTTGAGCAAAGATGGAAAGATAATAAGAAAGGTCCAAGAGGCAGAGCAGAGAAGAAGCAGAGCAGAGTAGATGCAAAGTAGAGTAGAGGAATTATTGTACTTCAATCAAAGACATAAAAAGGTGTTGATCATGACAGTGAGCCTAGTAGTGATCCGCCAGTAGGGTTTAACAGCCCTTATTGTAATCTTGCTAGGTGTAGGGTTGAGGCAGTGAACCTACTAGACCTAGTTGTTTTTCATGGTAGTGAGCTAGTATGTTTAGGCCCATGGAGTGACCAAGCCTAAACATCATTATTTCAAGATTACAATATATATTGAGAGCTAATCCTCTCTATGAGTTTTCCCCACCTTGGGGTTTTCCACGTAAAATCTGGTGTCTCTTGTGTTTGATGTTGTATCTGTGGTTAAGTTTATGATTTCATGCTTTCATTGTTAAATCATAATAATTGTGGATAAGTGATTGATGTTTAATTGCAGCAGTGTTTAAGTTTTTAAGACAACTGATTCACCCCCCCTATCAGTTGTCCAGGGCATATCAACAATTGGTATCAAAGCCAAGTTCCTCTGAAGAAAGTTTAACAGCTTGAGGAAGATCCAAAATGTCTTACAAGAAAGAAGCACTGCATTTTGATGGAATGAATTATGCTCTCTAGAAGGTTCGGATGAAAACCATCTTCTTTGTCTTGGTTACAAAGTATGGAAAGCTGCAGAAACAAAATACACCATGGCTCAAAATGGTCTGACGACTAAAGATGAAATCAAAGAATATGAGATGGATGTCAAGGCTAAAGATGCTCTGCTAAGCTCATTAACTGACTCAATACTCATGAAATTTGTGGATCTTGAAACTGCAAATGAGGTATGGGAAAAGTTGAAAAATCTGTATGAAGGAGATGATTCTGTGAAGGTAGCCAAGCTAGACAGTCTGAAAATGAAATATGAAAGTTTGAAGATGAATGAAGATGAAAACGTATCAGCCTTTATGCAAAGAGTTGATGAACGTCACAAGGATAAAAGCCATGGGGGGAATTCTCAATGATAAGGAAATTGTGATGAAAATTCTCAGATCTCAACCTAAGTCCTACTATCACAAGGTTGCTGCAATTGAAGAATTCATGCAAGTAAAAGATGTTGATAGGAATCAGCTGCTTGGTAAGCTTACTACCTTTGAAATGAGAGAGTTTGGTGATGCTCTGCCGAAAGTTGAGATGGCCTTCAAAGCCAGTACTCCTAGAAGAACTTCCAGATCAGAAAAGTACAAAGTAGAATCTGATGATGAGTTTGATGAAATTGAAGCCAACTTTGTGGACAAACTGCAAAGAGGTTCCAGTAAGTATAAAGGCAAATTACCTTTCAAATATTTTTCTTATGGTAAAGTAGGTCATTTTTCTTCTAGATGTCCTGAAAGAATTGAAAGAAATAGAAAAGGATATGAGAACAAGCCTAGGACCCAAAAGAAGTGTTATTATGTTGAAGATTTTGATGATGATGAAGGAGTATCAGATAATGGTGAACCAGATAATGCTAGTACTTCTAGAAATGATTGCTTGTTTATTGTTATTAAGGAAGATCTCGTGTCTACTAATTATACTAGTTGTGTGAAGGAAGAAAAACCAGTGGAAAGTGCTTTAGCTGCTCAGGTCATTAAGGACAAGGATGAATGGGTTATTGATAGTGGCTGCTCTCACCACATGATTGGTGACAAAAGTAAGTTTCTGAGTTTTGAGGAAAGATATGATGGTGGACTGGTTAGGTTTGGAGATGATACAACTAGTAAGATTTGTGGAAAAGGATCTATCTATTTTGATGGAAAGCATAGTACTAAAGATGTCTTGTATGTGAAAGGATTAAAGCACAATCTTTTAAGTGTGGGTTAGATGTGTGACAAGGGCTATGATTTAAGCTTCAAGGACAATGGATGCAAGATCAAGGAAAACTCTAGAACAATCATTGCAACTGGTAAGAAGACCAGAGGTAATATCTATCACTTGAAAGGAACTAATAACTATTGCTTGTTGGCTCAGATTGATGAGAGTTGGTTATGGAATAGAAGGTTGTGTCACATAAATTTTGATAACATTATGAAGATAAGTACTACATAGGCTATTAGAGATCTACCTAAGCTTGTGAAGCCTACTAGTCCTATTTGCAAGGAGTATCAATTTGGGAAATATACAAGAATAAGTTTCAAAAGCAAGGACCAATCAGTTGGAGGACTACTTGAGCTAGTACACACAAATTTGTGTGGACCTACCAGAGTAAGAAGTCTGCAAGGAGAGATGTATTTCATGTTACTTATTGATGATTATTCTAGATTGACTTGGGCTACTTTCTTGAAAGAAAAAGGTGAGGCTCTGAATAAGTTCAAGGCATTCAAGGCAATGGTTGAAAATGAGATGGATTTGAAAATCAAATGCCTAAGGTTAGATAGAGGAGGACAGTTCACATCAAATGAATTTAATTTCTTTTGTGAAGAATATCGAATAAAGAGAGCTATTTGCGTCTAGAACTCCACAACAAAATGGAGTCATTGAAAGGAAAAACATAACAGTTCAAGAAGCTACTAGAACCATGATGAAGGAAGCAGATCTTCCAAAAGTTTATTGGAGAGACGCAATTCACACTGCTGTGTATATCCTAAATAGAGTCCAAGTAAAAGGTAACAGCTCCAAGACTCCTTATGAATTGTGGCATGGTAAAGTTCCTACTGTGAAATATTTCAAAGTTTTTGGTAACAAATGTTATATCAAAAGAGAAGAAGATTTAGGCAAGTTTGATGCTAGATGTGATGAAGGAATCATCCTTGGTTACTCCACTAAGAACAAGGCCTACCGGTGCTATAATAAGAGGCTGAATAAGATCATTGAAAGTGCAAATGTTAAAGTTGATGAATGTAAGGAAAGATCTTCAGAATCAAGTGGATATGAATCAGATGAATCAGATGTTTCAAAATTAGTGCAGCATGAAGACATCTTAGATGAAGAAGAACAAGCTCTGGTAAGTGCTACCAAAACTACAAGGTATGTAAGACTCAGTCATTTTGAAGATCAAATCATAGGAGATAAGAGAAAATAGATCTTAACCAGAAGAAAAACTACAGAGGAACAAGTAAATTTATGTCTGATTTCCAAGATTGAACCTAAACTATGATGAGGCTTGCAAAGATGAGAATTGGGCAAAGGCTATGGAAGAGGAATTAATGGAGATAGAGAAGAATTAGACTTGGGATCTTGTTCCCAGACTAGCAGATAAGAATGTCATTCGCACAAAGTGGATCTTCATAAACAAGATGAATAAGAATGGTGAAGTGGTAAGAAATAAAGAAAGGTTGGTATGCAAAGGATATGCTCAAGTTGAAGGAATAGACTTTGAAGAAACTATTGCTCCAGTGGCAAGGATTGAAGCAATAAGGATGTTTTTGGCCTTTACAGCCTATAAATATTTCAAGGTTTAGCAATGGATGTGAAGTCTAGTTTCTTAAATGGAGAGTTGGAAGAAGTCTATATTGAACAACTAGAAGGGTTTCAGTCATCAGATCAAGGTGACATGGTATGCAGATTGAAGAAAGCTTTGTATGGATTAAAATAAATCCCTAGGGCATGGTATGCATGGTTGGACAAGTATCTAATATAGATAGGGTTCAGTAAAGGTACTACAGACAACAATCTCTACTTCAAGATCAATGATGAACAAATCCTAATTGTTGCAGTCTTTGTTGATGATATTGTTTTTGGAGGCAATGAAGGTATGTGCTCAGTTTTTAGAAATGCAAAGTGAATTTGAAATGTCCATGTTTGGAGAGATGATCTTCTTTTTAGGTCTACAAATAAGTCAATCAAATAAAGGTATCTTCATTTCTCAGTCTAAGTATGTGAAAGAGTTGTTAAAGAAATTTGAGATGGTAGACTCTAAACCAGTTTGCACACCTATGATAACTGGTTGTAAGTTAAGAAAAGATGATAACTCACCCATGGCGGATCAAAAAATGTACAAATCTATGATTGGAGGATTAATTTATCTAACTCAAACCAGACCTAACATAATGCATGCAGTGTGTCTTGTAGCAAGATTTCAAGCAGAACCCAAGGAATCACATGTGATGGCAGTCAAGAGGATTCTGAGGTATTTAAAAGGTACAATGGATTATAGTTTGTGGTATCCTAAGGATAGTGACTTTACTCTCAGTGCATATACTGATGTAGATTGGGCCGAAGATGTGGATGACAAAAAAAGTACAAGTGGAGGTGCATTCTTCTTGGGAAAAAGGTTAGTATCTTGGTTGAACAAGAAACAAGATTCAATATCCTTGTCTATTGCAGAAACAGAATACATTGCAGCAGCATGTAGTTGCACTCAAGTGTTATGGATGAAGCAGACCTTAAAGGACATCAGAGTTGTGTATGAAGATCCAATTGCAATCTTTTGTGACAACACAAGTGCCATAAACATAACAAAGAATTTAGTGATGCATTTAAGGACTGTAGAATTTTAACTCTACATTTTGTTTCAACAATGTTGCATCTTATAATGTTACAATAGCTTATATTTTGTAACTATGTATGTTCTTGTAGCAGATCATGTTCCTATGCTCCTGTACACAGATCGCACCAAGTGTCAATACTACAGCAAGAGAGAACAATTTTGAGCTTTAGGCGGTTGTTGCCATGTGTTTTTTCTCTTTTAAGTAGATGCAGTGGAGTATGCCACGTATCACGTATCCTGTTTCTTTTATAAAGTTTCATAAATGTCGCGGGCTTCACCATGTATTAGTACCGGAGGTAGTCTCAAAAAGTTTCTTTTGTTGCCACTTGCTAGCAGTTGTTGCCACATGTTTTTGATCTATTAAGGTGGCTCTTGCCATGTGTCTCTCTTTTGAAGTATATTAGTACCAACATATATGGTGGGCCACATTTTTAAGGCATAGTTTCAAATTTATTGCAGAGCACACCACATGGTGATAGCGGAGGAAGGTTTTCTTTATTTCAAATGCTCACGGGATGAAGGTATTTTCAGTCACAGTTGCACCAGAGTGTAACAAGTGTCAGTTTTTGAATGATCTTTCAAAAGATTTTTCATTAGTTTCTTGTTTTGCAAGAGGCTGCCATGTGTCCAATTTTGTTTCAAGTGGAAGGCACCATCTGTCCCAGCTTATTTTTTTGTGCCGATATTAACTGATGAATGCAGTAGGTCCCATGATATTATATCTTAGTTTCAAAGAATAGCGGATGGTGACAGATGTCATAGTGCTAAGTTGCTCAGGTATAGAGACACAATTTTGAGCCTGAAGCGGAGAGGGACACGTGTTACTTTCAAGGTAAGGCAGAGTGCGACAAGTGGCATTTTCCTGTGTATTTCTTGTGGAAGAAAAGAGTTTCAAGTAGTTACAGTGGACGCTGCCATGTGTCACAATTTATTTTTAAGCAAGGAGCCCACAGGTGTCGTCATGTGTCTTAATAGTGATACAGTTAGAGTGCCATGTATATTGTTGTCACAGCCAATGAGCGCACAAGATATTGCAGATTCAGGAAATCTCAATGGTCAAAGACACTTAGTTAGCTCCAGTTCGGTTTTACCGTTAAGATTTGGGTGGTTGTGGGTGATTTTGGTTGAAGTTTGTGGTTATAAATAAGTTGCAATTGTAATTGATCGTGGATCCAATTTTTGATAAGTTTTCCATCAAGAATCTAATATAGAATTCAGAGACTTTGTTGTGGCCAGATTTTATCATTTGCCTTAATTGTGTTGTTTCTAATATGAAGGTTAATGTACCTGTGCATGTTTTTGTGCCTCTTATGTTGCTGGAATATTAATAAAAAGAATTATGTTTTGTGCCTTTGTTGATATTATCTTTGTCTTTACAAAGTTGTCTAAATATAGCCTTTTGATCTGATTCAATTACGTCTGTTTATATTGATCATGCAATGTCTGCTCTTTAATATAACTGCATCTTGAGGATTAGATTCACTGTGCTCATTAAGACAATATATTTCACTCAGGCGCATCACCGTAGATTTAGTTTCTACTTATTGTATATGTAATCTTGTTTACCTCCCTTCTGTTAGAATCTGAAAAGATTATTAACCCAGAAAACTAGTGCAAACAAATAGATATCTAAACTATGAATGCAAATGATACGAAATCAAAATAGCAACACAAAGTTAGTCTCCAAGAGAGTAATGCAAATGCTAGAAGCAAAATAGCATTAAGAGGATGCAAAAGTAAAAGATACAAAATACAAGCCAGGTAGCATGCTTATATAGACTAGGAAGAGGGAGGAGGTGGCAACACAGACCAATGTGGAGCAACCATCTATCGGACTAAAGATAGCAAAGTATCTTCCCAAAATAGCTAATGGATGCTCACATGTAGGAAGGTGACACCTCGCAACCACTCACCTAATAAGACATGCTTTATTAACCTAAGCGAGATTAATAGAAGTGTAGGAAAAACCTAGGAATATAGGGAAAAAATAAATAACCCACTAGGAAATAAAAACCTACACTAACACCCCCCATAAGAGAAGCTTAGGTGGATGTAGAAATGGGTCCCAGAAAATCAAGCCTGATGAGGTACCCATGTACATAAAATTCCCCCCCAAAGAGAGAGAAAAGCCCCCCCAAAATAGAGAGAGAAGAGACCCCCCCAAAGTAGAGAGAGTCAGGACTCTGAGTGAGAGGAAGAAGCCCCCCCAAAAGATGAAGCATCCCGTAACCCCAGTAAAGCTTGTAAATGAAGGAATTTGCTCTCAGTGAAGGGTTTGGTGAAGATATCAGCAACCTACTCGGTAGTCAAACAGTAGTGAAGGTCGATGACGTAGCCATGGATGAGCTCTCAGATGTAGTGCATGTGGACCTCGATGTGTTTGGTTCACTGATGATGGACCGGATTCCGTGAGATCTAAATGGCACTCTGGTTGTCACAAAATATGACTAATGGCCATCTGATCTGGATACCAAACTCGGTGAGAAGATTTTGAAGCCAAATGGCCTCAGTAGAAGATAGAGCAATAGCAGACTGCTTCTTGCTCGACCAACAAACAGGACCTGAACCAAGTGAGAAGCTGTAACCTGAAGTAGACTTGCGATCCTGAGAATCGCCCCCAATCTGAATCTGTGTAGCCCACCAAGTCAAGCTCAATACCCGCTGCATAGTGAATCCCAAAACTGTGAGTACCCTTAATGTAGTGAAGGATCTGCTTGGCTGCTTTCCAGTGCAGCTCATGAGGCTCCTACATGAATCGAGAGACCATGCCTACAACATATGAAATGTCAGGTCTTGTATGAGTCAGATAAATGAGACTCCCAACAAGCTATCGGTACAAAGTGCCATCAACAAGTGGAGAAGAACACTGAGCCTCATGTTTGACTCCAGAAAGAAAGGGAGTCAGAGCAGCCTTGCAGTCAGCCATATGAAACCTCGAGAGCAAATCTAGAGCATACTTGGACTGGTTGAGCGTGATCCCAGAAGCAGACTGGTAGATCTCAATCCTGAGAAAGTAATGCAACAAGGCCAAGTCAGTCATCAAAAACCTATCATGAAGGGTAGTTTTGACAGCCCCAATGGTGGATGAAGAACTCCCTGTGATCAGCAAGTCATCAACATACAGAACCAGAAATAGGAGTGAATCACCCTGCTGCAGAATGTAGACATTGGGATCATAATGGCACCGAGTGAACCCAACTGATAGAAGGAAGGAGTCCATCTTGGCATACCAGGCCCGAGGAGCCTATTTGAGGCCATAGAGAGACTTCCGAAGATGGCACACAAGTGAAGAATCCTGAAGGAACCCCTGTGGCTGCTCCATGTAGATCTCCTCCTGAAGCTCACCATGAAGAAAAGCACTCTTCACATCCATCTGGTGTACTTCCCAATGATTAGCTGCAACAATGGCAAGAACAAGTCAGATGGAATTTATTCGAGCAATTGGTGCAAAAGTCTCAAAGTAGTCAATCCTAGGAACCTGGGAGAATCCTTTGGCGACCAAGCGAGCCTTATGCTTGTCAACCGACCCATCTGCTACAAATTTTGTCTAATAGATCCACTTACATCGAACAAGTTTTCTTCCCTTAGGAAGAGGGACAAGATCCCAAGTGTGGTTCCTCATCAAGGAACTATACTCCTCCTGCATAGCTGTATCCCACTCAGGAATACCATAAGCCTCATGAAAAGATTGTGGATCTAAGGCAGTAGCAAAGAAGACATGTGGAGCATCCTGGAGCTGTGAATGAGTCTGCCTGGTGTCTGATGGATCCCCAACCTAGTCACTTGTAGACTGCAAGGTCTGTCTAGCCCAAAGTGGACTGGAAGATGGAGAATCTAGGGGAGAATCATCAACCTCTAAATGATGACTAGGAGAGGAAGGAGGTGAGTCCTCTGAATTGCTCTCTACATCAGAAGTAGAGGTAGAAGACTGCTCAGGTGAATCTGACTCATCAGAAGATCTGTCATGTATCCCAAGTGACTCCAATGTCAAAGTAGAAGGAGTTGGAGAAGTGAGAAAGTGAGCTCAAAGAGCCCTCCTCAAACTAAACAATCCTCTTAATGAACAACTCATGTGTAGTAGGGTGGATCAACCGATAACCCTTCACACCATCAGGATAACCTACAAATATGCAAGGTCTACTCTGCAAATCTAAGGCCTTGCATTTCTCTGCAGGAATGTGGGCCCATGCAGGAGAACCAAAAACTCGAAAGTGCTTAACTGATGGTTTTTGACCGCTCCAAGCTTCAAAAGGAGTGACTCCCTTCAAGGCTCGATGAGGAACACGGTTCTAGATATAACAAGCACAGTTAATGGCCTCTGCCCAATACTGTGGTGCAAGAGATCTGGAGTGAATCATGTAGTTCACCATTTCCTTCAAGGACCTATTCTTTCATTTTGCAACACTGTTCTGCTGAGGATTGTATGGAACTGAATGCTGTAAATCAATCCCCTCTGAAGTGCAAAACCTCTCAAACCGATGGTTGACATACTCACCACCATTGTCAGTGCGCAAAACTTTGATGGCTTTCCCGGATTGCTTTTCCACAAAAGTCTTGAAGTCCTGAAAGTGATCAAATACCTCAGACTTCTGTTTGAGAAAGTATACCCAAGTATATCAAGAAAAGTCATCAATGAATGTGAGGACATATCTAGCCCTACTAAAAGAAGGATGCTGAAATGGACCAGCCAAATCACTGTGAACTAACTCCAGTATCTGTGAAGCTCTCCTTGCCTTACCTTTGTCAAACTTTTCCTTAGGATGCTTACCAAGAATGCAACCTTGGCAAAAACCACCTGAAAATTGAACTGAAGGCAACCTTGTGACCATGCTATGTTGGTTGAGCTGTTGCAAGTAGCAAAAGTTAAGATGGCCAAACCGCTCATGCCATAATCTACTCACATCATTAGAATGAGTGAGAAAAATAGTCAAAGGAGGATCAGGAACAAAGTGAGAAAATAGATAGAGCCATGACTAATGATCTACTCTCCTAACTACAACTGTAGAACCACTGTACAACTCATGAATCTCCACTGAATCAGGAGTGAACTCAACTCGCTTGCTTGAACCTGTGTGAGTGATCTGGTATACTGATAGGAGATTAGTTGATAATGAGGGCACACAAAGAACATCATGGAATGTGCCATCCCCCACATCAACAGACCCTCTCCCACACACCTTAATAGGAGTGTCATCACCCATCAAAATAGAAGGCATAGTACATGGCTCCAAAGATACAAGTTCTTCCTTAGATGAAGCCATGTGGTGCGAAGCACCCAAATCAAGAACCCAAGTGGATGATGAAGAAGCAACTACAACAAGGGCCTTGCCCTTTCCTTTCCCCTTGCTATTTTCTTTTGCCTTGTTAGACCCCTCATTAGAACTCTATTTGATAGACTCAGGAACACTGATATTATTCTTCTCAAGAATGTGTGTCAAGTGATCAATTTGTTTCTTTAGACATTTATGTTCATCATGACCGGGTCTTTTACAATAGGCACATTGGACCCTCTTTTTCTTAGGCTTGTCGGCCTTGGAAGATTGAGTCTCATTAGTTTCTTTTGAAGCAACCAGTATCTGATCCTTCTTCTCCTTCCTATTCTTATGTTTCTTATCCTTACTACTATTGTTACTACTCTGTCCTTTCTGTTCTTTTGTGCCTTGGTTGGCAGCCAGGGCATGTGACTTAGAGGACTTAAGAGTGCCCATCTAGATTAGCTTGTCCTATTCTTGAGTGAGATTGATAGCAAAATCATCTAAAGATGCCATGGTGAATTGAGTACCAAGTGCACCCTTAGTAGCATAGAAGCTAGAAACAAACACAAAATATTTTGAACTTAGCTTGGAGAGAATACTAAGAATAAGTTGTTCATCTTTCTTTTCAATTCCACATTGTTTTAACTGTAGCCTTAATGATTTCAATTTAGTGAAGAAATCCTGGATTGTGTTGAAATTGCCTGGACTTAAACTAATTAGTTCATTTTCCAACATATGACCCCTCATTGAATCTTGTGTGCCAAATAGTTTTTCTAGCTTTGTCCAGATTTCATTTGGTGTATTCAAAGACTCAATGTGAAAGAGCAAATCAGGAGAAATAGACAAACACAATGTTCCATATTCCTCATCACATTTGTTAAACCACTTAGGCTTATCTTCATCTTTAGCAGGTTCAGTTTCAAGTCCCATAGTTATCCTATTTAATCCGGCTTTCCTTAAGTGAATTGTCATGCGTGATTTCCACTCAAAGTGATTGTATGGAGTTAGGATGGGCAGATTTGTTTGATCCATGATGAAGAAACGTAGAGAAGAAGTGTTGAAAAGAAGAGAACCCAACCAAGACAACCCCCCCCATTTTCACTCAATCAAAGAACCCCCCCAAGAAAATATGATTTGGCACTTTATATTAGTGCGTTTACAACTGCCACTAGCAAGAAATACTAAGTGGTCTTGATTTCAATGCATTACAAAACCCTCATGAAGAGCATATGTTGAAAATATAACTTTGGCACAATATCCAAAGAAATAAACATCACCACTACGATCTACTCAAAAAATCATGCACTTTCAAAAAATGAATCACCTCAATACGAGGTCGTATGTGAAAGTTATGATCCTCCAAAGTTCCCAAAACGAGAACTGTGCAATGTCACGACTGAGAATCTGTAATTTCTAAAAAATCTTGGCATCAAAATCAAAAAATGTTTGCACTAGTGCATAGAGCACGAAAAAATAGCCAAAATAAAAAAAAAAAGTGTGGGAAAAGGAGTCCGTATGAGCAAGAATGGAGCATTTGAAAACTGCCTTCAAAACTGCAACTACCAATGGAGAGGGGTACTGCTGTAGCTTTCTGAGTTTGATTCTGCAAAATATACAGACTGCATGCAAAAATAGAAAGATACTCAGATGGTTTTTCTGTGCTGCAAACAAAACCCGGAAGGCATTTTTCTTGCTGATGTATAGAAGAAGTAGTTCTAATGTAAACAAAATGCTTTTAGCAACAAAAAATGACATGCAAAGGCTGAATCAGCTACCTAAGACAAGCAATGGCATGCTGGAACTTGCAATATTGATTGAAAACACCAAATATGCATGTTGGTTGTCAGATTTGAGCTTGAAACCCCGGTTCCACAACTGTGTATGACGATCTTTGATTTCGGTGAAACGAAAGCCAAATCTGACTTTCTCAAGCCTCCTGGACGCGTTGGAACAGCTAAAAATGCTGCCAGTATAACCAAAAATGCTGCAATCACCTAGATTTCATAAAACACATGTGCAAACCCCAGAGATTAAAAAAGTTTCTATCAAACTTTTCTGATTCTCAAGATCATCCGAAGATGCAAGAGAAGAGCATACTGGGTTTTTCAAAAAACTGCAATAAGTTTAATTAGCCCCCCTAAATCTCTCAAATATAGAAACTAAAATCTACTCTTGCACATAGAATAGCTCTGATACCATGTTAGAATCTGAAAAGATTATTAACCCAGAAAACTAGTGCAATAGATATCTAAACTATGAATGCAAATGATATAAAATCAAAATAGCAACACAGAGTTAGTCTCCAAGAGAGTAATGCAAATGCTAGAAGTAAAATAGCATTAAGAGGATGCAAAAGCAAAAGATACAAAATACAAGCCAAGTAGCATGCTTATATAGACTAGGAAGAGGGAGGAGATGGCAACACGGACCAATGAGGAGCAACCATCTATCAGACTAAAGATAGCAAAGCATCTTCCCAAGATAGCTAATGGATGCTCACATGTAGGAAGGTGACACCTTGCAACCACTCACCTAATAAGACATGCTTTATTAACCTAAGCAAGATTAATAGAAGTGTAGGAAAAACTTAGGAATATAGGGAAAAAATAAATAACCCACTAGGAAATAAAAACCTACACTAACACCTTCCCTTTGCTCAAAACCCATTTAAATAGGAAGAGCCAGCTTCTTTAAAAGCTGGAGGTTGTTTCAAGTAGCAAGTCCTACATTCTTGAAGCTTCCCATGTTGGTGTTGAAACTAGGTGCAATTTTATACATCAACAATTTTTGGCACGCCCGGTGGGACTTTTCTTGAAGTTCTTTATCAAGATCATATGAACCAGAGAGCTGCAAGGAGTCAGAGCTGTGGACTGACAACAAGAGCTTAGTCTGTTGTAAATCTAGGAGTTCTACTACCACCATTAGTTACTACTCCAAGGAGAAGAGTGAATCAAGTTGCTGCAACATCAGGAGTAAATATGGGAGCACCTGCACCTCCAAGGAACTACACAAATTGGAACACTGGCAGTCCTCTCATTCTTCCAGTACCACCAGCTACTTAGGACTCAATTCCAGCCAATGCTTTGAAGGCCCTGCCTAAATTTAGTGGAGAAGATTTTAAGACACCAGGAGAACATCTTCAAGATGTATTAGATGTTTGTGTAGTACATGTTATCACCATACAAAATGTAGAAATTAGACTGTTAGCAGCTTCTTTCAAAGGAAAGGCTCTAGACTGTTATAGATCCTTGACACCAAATACAATATCTACATGGGATCAGCTGGGTGATGCTTTCTTTGCAAGATTTAGTGAGAAGGGTGGCAAATCATCCTTGCTGCAATAATTAATTATTATCAAAAGGGCACCATAAGAAGCCATGACCAATTTAACTCAAGATTTCAAAAGACCTGGGATAGAATTCCTGCTACATCAAGGCCATCATCAGGTATGGCTATTGTGTTCTACCTCAAAGCTTTTAATTCTGATATATCTGTAATGATTCAGTCCCTAAGAGGTCAGACTCTATTGGAAGCATATGAGTTAGCTGTTAAAGCTTAAAACAACTTGATAGATGCTAGAAAACTGCCTCCAAGGCCTCCTATGCCCATGTTCCTAGAAATCTCCTTGCCTTTGCCGCAAGAAGCTCCTAATCTTGCAGTTCCACCTGTGTCTATGTACACATTCCCAACACCTCAACAACCTACTATAGCAATGCCTTCTACTCAACCATCTGAAATGGATGATGACAAGAATATCCTCAGAACCTTCTCAAATGAGATAATTAATCTCAAAAGGCAACAAACCTCCTATCCAAAGCCTTCTTACCAAGCTTTCCAAGGAAATAGACCCCCATATCAATCAAATCAATATCAACGCCCTCAAAGGAAAAATAATCCTCAACCATCAAACCAATTGGTCACAGTCCCTACACCTCTACAAACTGTTCCTCCTAATCCCAACAAAGAAATACTTCCAAGACAAAATAATTTAGCAGGAGACCCCAATGCTTGGTGCTTCCCTTGCAACAATGTCCATATGCCTAGAGACTGTCCCAAAGGTAATCTACAGCAAAAGATAGCAGAATAAAGAAGAGGAGAAGGTCCATTCATGACATCTAATGCTCCTCCATATCAGTCACCTGGTGTCCAGAATGCAGTGATGATGGCTCAGATGCAGGGGATGTCCATTCAGCAAGAGCAAGAAATTACTCCTGAGCATGCTTTATTTTCATGGATTGAAGATGAAGATTCAGTGTTCTTAAATGAGACATCTACTTCCAAGAAACCCTTAGTGCAGTCTGACTATTACACAAGGTCAAAGTGAAGAATGATGGAACAACCCGAAGTCACAAATAATGAAACTGCTGGGGCTCCTCCTTTCCAAAATCATTATAATCCAATTACTAGGCAAGAAGTGCCTCAGCCAGTTCAGAATCAAGCACCCTCTAGTCAGATGTTGGAAAGAGCAAGGTATCCTTACTACCCAAAAACATAAACACAAGCACCTATGAATGTGGTAGAGTAGTTGAAAATGACTCCAGCACATCTGTCAATCTGGGACATGTTGGTGATTCCTGAGCAAAAGACACTGCTACAAGAAGCATTACAAAGCTAGGTGGGCTCTAAATCTACCAGCACTAAGGAAGGAGTTGTTGATAAAGGAAAGGCTCAATATAAAGACACTACACCTTTATAGACAATAGTTCTATTGAATAATGCACTCGAGGTAGGTAAATCTAAGCCAGACCCATTTTATTTGACTTTAATAGTGGGAAAAAAATTGTTGCATAATTCAATGATAGATTCTGGAGCTACTACTACAGTCATGCCAAAGCAAATAACAGATGCTTTAAAGATAAAATATGAGCCCCTTACTAGAGGTGTCATGCAATTAGATAGGAAATCTGTTCAAACTATAGGAAGGATCAAACAACTCCCACTGTAGCTATATACCTGCCCCAACATCATTGTTAAACAAGATATAGTGGTCATAGATATTCCCCCTATCTTTGGTTTATGCATATCTAGAGATTTCACAACCAAGATAGGAGGGTATCTGTCACTACATTGGTCACATCTAATTTTAAAAACCAAGTATGGGATGAAGATGAAAGTATTGTCAGAAGCCTTGTCCAAAGATCACATCACTGATGAACCAACCCCAAGGATAGAAGCATCTCATGCCATGATGAATAAAGAAGAAAAAGTCTTTGTTGAAGAATTAGGTGGCTGGACTAAACATGACCAACAAGAAGAGGAAAGTAGTCAATGGATGACCATGATGCAGGGTGATCCTTATGGAAACTATGACTTTACCAGTCTGGGTACCTATGTTATATTTGAGGAAGGCCAAGAAATTCCAAATGTTATGGGAAAAGAAGTATCTGAAAATAAAGAGTCAGGAGGAAACTCTGAAATCTGGACCCTAAATTTTGATGGGGCTAGGAGCAAGAATGGTGCTGGAGTAGGTATTTGCCTTACTGCCCCAAATGGTGAGAAGATTCTAAGAGCTATATGCTTTCAGTTTGCTTGCACAAATAATGATGATGAATATGAATCTTTAGTACATGGTCTTATGTTGGCCAAGAAAAGAGGAATCAATAATTTGATAGTCAAAGGAGACTCAGAACTAGTGGTGAAACAAGTCAAGGAAAAAGCAGTAGCAAAGAATGTAAGAATGAGGTCTTACCGCCACAGGATTTGGGATCTAATGGAAAGTTTTGACGCTTTCAATATTGAAGTCATTCCTAGGACACAAAACACTAAAGCAAATAGAATGGCACAAATTGGTTCTCAATTTGACCCAGCAAGCGACCTTCTTGTTAATAGTGAGTCAGTCAAAGTTATAGTTAGACCAGCAATACCAGATAATGACCAGAATTGGCAAGTTTTTGATAATGATCTTCAAGTACTCTTGTTTCTACAACAGTCAGGAGAGTTTGTTGATCAGTTACAGCCCAAGATTGAAGAAGCTTATGGGGATCAAATTATTCAACTGAAGTCAAATAAACTTCCCAAAGGACTTATCACTCTAGAAAATCTATTTGACCCTGAGGACGTAAGCCTAGACAAAAGGAGATTTAAGGCAAGTAGAAATGACTATTCTAAAATCCAAGTCAGTGAAGGAAGAAAGTTAAAAATAGGTAGTGCTACTACCCAAGAGGAAAAGGAGAGGCTGATTGCTCTAAGTAACAAGTATGATAGGGTGATTGCTTGGACCTATGAGGATCTCCATGGCTATAATAGAGATATCATCCAGCATAGCATAGAGCTTGTAGAGGGATCAAAACCAATCCGATAGAAGCAAAGGCTAGTGAATCCCAGAATTGAGCCACTAATGGTAGATGAACTTCACAAGCTCTGAGAATCAAAGATCATTTTTCCAATTAAGCAGTCAACCTGGGTATCTAATTTAGTACCAGTAAGAAAAAAGAATGGTGATATAAGACTTTGTGTTGATTTCAGAGATCTAAATAAGGCATCATTAAAAGATCACTACCCCTTGCCTTCTATGGAACAAATTTTGCAGACTATGACTAGTTTAGAGAGGTTTTCTTTGCTTGATGGTTTCTCAGAATATAATCAAATTTGGTTAGCTGATGAAGACCAACACAAGATAGCATTCACTACAAAGTGGGGAACATTTGCATATGCAAAGATGCCTTTTGGTCTTTCAAATGTTGGAGCTACCTTCCAGTGAGCTATAGATGTGGCATTGGGGAGCTCATAAATAAGATCATTTTGATCTATCTAGATTATCTAACCATATTCACCAAGGATGCCAAAGATCATTTTGAGCACCTTGAGGTTGTTTTCCAAAAGTGCCAAGAATTTGGAATCTCTCTGAATCCTAAGAAGTGCCTCTTTGTTGTGCCTCAAGGGAAACTTTTCAGACACATAGTTTCAAAGGATGGGATTTCCATTGATCCAGAGAGGGTCACAACCATAATGAATCTATCTTTTCCAATTAATAAAAAGGAAATCCAGTCCTTCTTAAGAAAGATTAATTTTGTCAACTGCTTTATATCAGATTTTGCTAGGCTAGTCAGACCTATTACTCTGTTGCTAAAGAAAGATCTGGTTTTCAAATGGACTATAGAAGGAAGATAGGATTTTGAAGAAGTAAAGAAAGCTATTTCAACTGCGCCAGTACTAAGAAACTCATATTTTTCTAAGCCTTTTATAATGTATGTGTATGGAGGGGAATTCAGTGTTGCAGCTATCTTAACTCAGAAAGATGATCAAGAGGAGGGGGAACATCCAATAGCATTCTTCTCCAGGACACTCAGAGAGTATGAATCAAGGTACAATTTTTTTGAAAAACAAGCATATGCTATGGTGAAAGCCCTTAATAAATTCAGGCATTTAGTAAAAGGAAATAAAATTTTGATATTAGTAGCTGACCCTAGTGTAAGGGAATACATCATGGAAGGTGAGATCACTGAAAAAAAGCCAATTGGATAACTAAGATTTTAGAATATGATGTAGAAGTAAGGCCTGCCAAGTTGGTTAGAGGCAATGGACTGTGTCAATACATGACTCAAGATATAGAGAAATCAATGACAAAAGAAAAAGAAAATGAGACATTGTTGAGACTCCAAGAGATAGATCAAGATTCTTGGGTCAAAGATAGAATATAGTTCACGAGAACTGGTGTATTCCCAAGTGAACTCTCCCCTGATAATAAAAGATACTATAGACAACAAGGAGTCCATTTTGTTTTACTTGATCATATATTATTCAAAAGGAATATTGATGGGATATTATTGAGGTGTGTAAAGAGAGATGAGTCCCAAAAAATATTATATGAGTTGCATCATGGAGCCTTAGGGGGACATTTTTCAGCAAGGACTACTACAATCAAAGTGACACAAGCTGGCTATTTCTAGCCTACCCTATTTGTAGATTGCTATCAAATGGTCAAGGAATGTCAGGCATGCCAGTTCTACACTGGGAAGAGAAGGAGTGCAGCATTGCCCTTAAGCCCCATAATAGTAGATGAACCGTTTGCTCAGTGGGGTTTAGACTTCATCGACATGATTAATCTAGTGTCAAGTATGGGATATAAGTGGATTCTTACTACAACAGATTACTTTACAAGGTGGAGTGAAGCAGTACCACTCAAAGAGGCTACTGAAAAAGTAATCCTAGAGTTCTTAGAGGGCATAACAACTTGGTTTGGTCCTCATCGCACCATCATATCAGATAATGCTAAAGCATTCCTGGGGACTAAATTGTATGAGTTTTCCTTGAAAAATGGAATATATCTGAAGACATATACTAACTATTACCCACAAGGCAATGGCTTGGCAGAGTCCACCAACAAGAATCTGATCAGACTCATAAAAAGAATGGGAGCTGACCATCAGAGAGAGTGGCACAAGTCACTTAATACAGCACTATGGGCTAACAGGATCATGCCAAAGCAAATAACTAAAATGTCTCCTTATGAACTAGTCTATGGTAAGAATGTAGTGATGCCTCTAAATATAGAGATTTCTACCTTGCAATTGTTGAAACAACTTGAAATTGAAGAAAACAACTCAATGCAAGTCAGATTAGCCGAGTTACTAAAAGTACAAGAAAAGAGAGAAAGGGCCCATGAATCAATTCTGAAACATCAACAGATGATGAAAAGTTGGTTTGATAAGAAATCTTCAAATCTATATTTTGAAGTTGGGACCCTAGTACTGAAATGGAATGAGAGAGCTAGCAAGCCAGGCCAACACAGCAAATTTGAAGCATTGTGGACAGGACCTTTTAAGATCTATTCCTGTAAGCAACAAAATGCTTTCGAGTTAGAAACTATGGATGGAGAACCTGAAGAAATTCTAGTCAATGGAATCTTCCTGAAACATTATACCTGAGAAGAGGCTCATCATGTATCATAGTTAAGTTAGTTGCTTTTATTTCCTTTTCCCGCTTTCTATTTTCCTGCTTTTTCCCTTTTAAATAAGTGTTCTGCGAACACATGTCAGCAGCACAAAGGTCCCTTCTCTTTTAGCAATTGCATTTATTAAGGTTGTTCAGCAGTCCCCAAAATTCCAAGGAAGTACACACTTTTTCAAAAAGACAACCACTATCATAGCATATCTGACACTTCGTCCAATATGGATTTCAAAAGATACACTAATTGTCTCTCAGTATTAATGCCATTAATATGATGAGATGTGTCATTTATTGTTTCAAAATCCCTCACTAAGCTAAGTATTAGTCTCTTTGAGAGTTTCATTTGCTTTTGTCTTTCTGCTTCTAAGTTGTTGCATCCAAGCTCTGTTTCCTGTAAGCATTTTTAGCTAAGTACAACTCTGTTACAGTTTTCTCTTATCTTCTGTGTCAGAAGTTTCTAAAATTTCCACAAAGATTTAGAGATGTCAGAGACACAGTCACCACATGAAGGACTCGAGATCTTCGAGCCCACTGATAAGCTAATGAGTAGTAAGTCTTATGCTTCTGCACCTACACAGCCAAGGAGAAATTATCCAAGAACAAGAGTCCCTGAAACTGGAGTGAGTGTTGACCCAGCTCAGGTGAAGGACTATGTAGATGATATATATGACACGCACTTGCAAAAGAATACTAAGAATCTCTAGGAGGGAGCACAACAAAGGTGCCTCATCTAAGCATCAAAGGTGCAATGGGAAACTTTCGAAATGAGGATATGGACTTCTCAATTGGCACAGTCTTTAGTCCCTAATGTGCACCTATGCCTAGAGTTGATTGAATTATGTATAGAGCTATTTCACCCACCATCAAATTCCATCTAGCAAGGCCCTTTCATGGTTCATATTATGCCCAAGGCAATAAGGGACATGTTGGCTTTACAATATGATAGAACAGCCACATTCCCAACCATTGCCAAGATGTAGGGTACATGGGCAAATCTGCATAGCACACTGAAGTTTCTAAATATAGAGATGCATCTGGGGGAGGAGAATACTGAATTGCCTGTACTACCCACTAGCTGCACTCAATTTACTCCTGATGTCCAAGATGCCCTCTCTATGCTGGCATTCATATTTGGGAAGAATGAAGATAACACAGTTCATGACTAGAAATTGGCAGTCATTTTCAAACTGAAGACCACAGACAAGTCTCAAGAATATCGGCTAGATTTTTCAGAGCAAATTGCAGCAGCCATGATTGACCAACTGACCAGTTTCCCTACAAAGTGTGTATTCAGGTATTTCACATATCTTTTTCACCTCATGTTATATCAAAATTTTGGTCTTTTCCAACATCATGCAACCTTGAATATATGTATGACCCTGAGTCAAATGGTAGTAGAATCATCCCTGTGTCCGCATGGACTCATGTGTTGTCTGATACTTCAGACCCCTACAAATTTGTCGAGTGTTTTGTTACCCCTTCTTTTATCCAATTAAGTCCCAAGCCTATAGAGCACAGGATGACAGAGCATTAGAGGTTTTCTGACCAATTACCCAATACCTTGTGACTACTTCTTTAGGGCCCATACTACTATAATCAGAGTCCATGGTTTCAGTGGGGAGCCTATGTTATTGCTGAAAGTCTTAACCCCTAGGGTCACATTTTTAGAGGTAGCTCGCCAAGTGTCTATCATAGATAATGATTATGGCCACAAGAAAAGGAAGAAAAAGATGTATGATGTTCCCTGGACCAGAGGGAAAATAAAAATTGAAGTTAGAGGAACAGAGAACCTCTTATTAAGAAAATTGGCTGCCTATGGTTTCCTCATCGTAGAAGACAAATGGAAATATGACCCAGACAGTTTCTTGGCTTCCTGGATCATAAACAATAAAGTTTTTGCCAAGGTAGTACATGAGGGACACCCATTCTGGGAGGATAGGAGGTCTCCAAAAGAGGATAACCTAGATTTCTATGTGGAATTGACTTGCCTTATGAGGGGCCTAGGTCTTGGGAAACATTCTATGTGAAAGAGAAAGAGTATGATCCAAAGGTTAAGATGACCATAGGCCTAAGGAAAACATTAAAAGGTAAAGAATGGAGTGCAAAAAAAATAGAGGCCTATTGGAAATATAGGTAGGAAATCTTTGAACTTACACAATCATTTGGAAATGCTGAAACTGATGAGACATGGGATTCAATTTGGGATGAATGTCATCCATCCCCAGTCTCAAGTCCAGATACAAGAAGAGTGCATAAAGGGGGTGAAGAAGAAGAAGAAAGGGGAAGGCTCCAGGAATGCAAGAAATAGGACAAGCATCATCTGCTGATCCTAGATCTCCATGGCCCCAATTCCTTAGCACTCTTGAGAAACAGAAAGGAATTGTGTCATTGCCAACTCTTGGGACCCATACAACTTTAGCATCTGGGGGTTCCAGAACAGTACCTATAAAAAAACCAATTTTGATTGATGTGGAAGAAGAAGAGGACCCTGAGGAAGCATCTGATAGGCCTCGAAAGATAAGAAGATTAATGTTGCCTGAGGAAGAAGAAGAAGAGACACCCATGCCCCAACAGCAACAAGCTCTAGTCATTTCATCTAAAGCTCAAGTAAGTACTTCTCTCTTCTCTCCTATATCTGTTTCTTCTCATTTCGGAGTGGCATCCCTAAATACCCAAGTTTCCATGTCTCCTGCCACTTCTGTCATGCCTTTACAAAATTTTACTCCATCTGTTAGTGCACCGGCCATGTCCTCATAGGTCATCACCTTACCATTGTTTTCTCCATCTATTCCCAAGCAGGCCCCACCTTAGATTTCCCCTAGCCAACAATTATTTGCTATTCCTTATGGCTTGCCTCAGGGCCATCCCTTTGCTAGAGGTTATATTGCATCTCCTCCTACCTTCCAAGCTCAAGCAGATATAGCAATAAAGGCCAGAGAGGCTAGAATGGAAAAGAAGAGAAAGCAAGAGAACAAAATCCCTGTTGTGGCTCATATGAAGTCACTCTTTGACCCAATTCAGTAGTCTTTGACTATGACACATTTGTCTCCAAATGTGGTAAAGCCAAATGAACAAATGCAACTACAAGATTATGCAATGAATGTAGTGGCCATGGATATATCTCTCTTCAAGCCACAAGACAGGGTAGAGTTAATGAATGAGACTGCTACTGCAGTTGCTATAGACTACCTAAAAGTGTCCAAGAAGCTATAGAGGGTGGAAGCTGATTTGGCTCAGGAAAAGGTGAATAGCAGTAATCTCACCTAGGAAATACAGTCTAAAATAAATGAAATAGATAACTTGAACAAATAGTTGCAGGCCACTATTTCTTTACAGATACATCAGACTATATAGGCTCAAGTCGCTTCTCTAAAGACTGAGCTAGCACAAGAGAAAGCTGTTGTCACTAGTTTAAGACAAGAGAAGGCCATTACAGAGAAGAAATATCAGGATAAGTTGCAAGAAGCAACACAATTGCAATAGAAACTACTGAAAGAACAAAATGCCAATAGTGCAGCTCAAGCACAGTACATGGCTGAATAGTAGAAAACAAAATAGTTGATAATTGAGTTGGCCAATAGACCACAGAATGCAGGAGTCCTAAATTTGGTTAAAGAGTTGTATGTTTCAGTATGGAAAAGAATCTTCGAGGAGATTATTGAGCTAAAACCATCTCTCACTTTCTTATTGAATACCCAGCAGCTGTGTGAAAAGGTGGAATCTTCTGTGCAGGCCTCATTGTCTATTGTTTCATTAAGGATTTCTGATTCTGAACTTCTATTACAGAAGTTATATGATACAACAGATGAGACACTATTAGCAATAGGTATAGATGATAGAATGATCGCTGCTAAGAAGGTAAATAAAGTTTTGAGTTGTAACACTGCAGCTATGAACTGTAAAGAGCTCCTTGATGTTGTAAAAGGAGTGAAAAATATGAAGAAACACATTGAGGGTTTGGTGCAATTAGGTCTTCCTTCACCCTTCCCAGATAGTAATACATTACTGATGATAGATGAAATAAAGGCTCTGCTAGTGACAAAACAGAATGATCAGACAATCTTCCAAGGTCTGAGTGATTCATCTATTGTAGGAGAGGTTGAAGCTATTTTGGTACCAATGGCTCAGCTGGAGTTTCAATTAAAAGTTATGGTACAAATATTGCAGTCATTTTCACACAAGGATATAATCAATCTTGATTTTACTTTTCAAGATTTGCAGAGCAGGCAAGGGTTATCAGACTTAGAATGGTTTGTGTATCAGACGGCATTGTAGAATCTGTAATTGAGTTTTCATTTCAGTGGCATTATCTTTTTTACAGTTTTTGGATTCTTTCTAAGCAGGCTCAGAAGTCCTGGTAGTCGCCAAGAACTGTAGAGTTTTAACTCTACATTTTGTTTCAACAATGTTGCGGCTTATAATGTTACAGTGGCTTATATTTTACAACTATGTATGTTCCTATAGCAGATCATGCTCCTATGCTCCTATGCTCCTATACACAGATCGTGCCAAGTGTCAATACTACAGCAAGAGAGAACAGCTTTGAGCTTTAGGTAGTTGTTGCCACGTGTTTCTTCTCTTTTAAGTAGATGCAACGGAGTATGCCACGTATCACGTATCCTGTTTCTTTTATAAAGTTTCATAAATGTCGCGGGCTTCGTCACGTGTTAGCACCAAAGGCAGTCTCAAAAAGTTTCTTTTGTTGCCGCTTGCTAGCAGCTGTTGCCACGTGTTTTTGAGCTATTAAGGTAGTTGTTGCTATGTGTCTCTCTTTTGAAGTATATTAGTATCGGCATATATGGTGGGCCACAATTTTAAGGCATAGTTTCAAACTTGTTATAGAGCGCACCATGTGGCAATAGCAAAGGAAGGTTTTCTTTATTTCAAATGCTCGCAGGACGAAGGTATATTTAGTCACAGTTGCACCGGAGTGTGACAAGTGTCAATTTCTGAAGGATCTTTCAAAATCTTTTTAATTAGTTTCTTGTTTTACCAGAGGCTGCCATGTGTGGACAGTTTTGTTTCAAGCGGAAGGTGCCATCTATCCCAGCTTATTTTTCTATGCCAGTATTAAGTGATAAATGCAGTGGGTCCCATGATATTATATCTCAGTTTCAAAGTATAGTGGACGGTGACAGATGTCATAGCGCTAAGCTGCTCAAGTATAGAGACACATTTTTGAGCCTAAAACAGAGAGGGACACGTGTTACTTTCAAGGTAAGGCAGAGTGCGACAAGTGGTAGTTCCCTGTGTATTTCTTGTGGAAGAATAGAGTTTCAATTAGTTGTAGCAGACGCTGCCATGTGTCACAATTTCTTTTTAAGCAAGGAGCCCATGTGTGTCACCATGTATCTTAATGGTGATACAATTAGAGTACCATGTACATTATTGCCATAGCCAATGAGCGCATAAGATATTGTAGATTCAGGAAATCTCAACGGTCAAAGACTCTCAGTTAGCTCTAGTTTGGTTTTGCCGTTAAGATTTGGGTGGTTGTGAGTGATTTTGGTTGACGTCTATGGTTATAAATAAGTTGCAATTGTAATTGATCATAGATCCAATTTTTGATAAGTTTTCCATCAAGAATCTAATAGAGAATTCAGAGACTTTGCTGTGGCTAGATTTTATCATTTGCCTTAATTGTGTTGTTTCTTATATGAAGGTTAATGTACCTATGCATGTTTTTGTGCCTCTTATGTTGCTGGAATATTAATGAAAATAATTATGTTTTGTGCCTTTGTTGATATTATCTTTGTCTTTGCAAAGTTGTCTAAATATAGCCTTTTGATCTGATTCAATTACATTTGTTTATATTGATCATGCAATGTCTGCTCTTTAATATAACTGCATCTTGAGGATTAGATTCACTGTTCTCATTAGGAGAATATATTTCACTCAAGTGCATCGCCATAGATTTAGTTTCTACTTATTGTATCTGTAATCTTGTTTACCTCCCTTCCCTTTACTCAAAACCCATTTAAATAGGAAGAGCCAACTTCTTTAAAATCTGGAGATTGTTTCAAGTAGTAAGTCCTACATTCTTGAAACTTCCCATGTTGGTGTTGAAACCAGGATGAAACCAGGCACAATTTTATACATCAACAAGGACAAAGCAGATATCCATTAGATATCATATTTTAAGAAAAAAGGTGATCGAGAATGAAGTCAAGTTAGAGTATATTTTTACCATAGATCAAATTGTAGATATTTTCACCAAGCCTCTGCCTAAGGATACCTTTGAATATCTCAGATAAAAGTTAGGGGTTATCACCCCTCCTACTCTAAACTAAGATGCATAATAGTGCATCAATTCGGAGGTACCCAGAGATCTAGATTGATGTCTTTTAGGGCTACTTTTTAGGGGGAGTAATCAGAGAGTTCAGAAGAAAGATTGGATCAAAGAAGAAGAATGCAAGTATGTGCCCTTTTCCATTGATGTCAAAGGGGGAGAGAAGTCATGTGAAAAACTTAGACAAAAAGTACAGATGTGTAAAGAGAAAGGGGGAGAATCTTTTCTTGATGGATGTTGTAGTTTTTCACATCATATGTTGCCATCAATGACAAAGGGGGAGATTGTTGCAAGTATGTACCTAATCAGTGTTGTCATTGATGTCAAAATATCTTTGTTGTCATTGGTGTCAGCTGTGTCCTATTCTATTACTTGTTTAGAAGCCTTATGTGTTGAGGATATTGAGAAAATTTGCCTCTTTGGAAGAATCAAGTAAGTTACAGTGAAGTACAGTATAGACAGAGAGTTGTATGCTGAAGAACAGTCTGGTAGATTGCTCCACATTTCCTTCTGCCTACATATCTAGGTCTGTGGATTGAAAGTTGTTCAAATGGATGTTTGAAGATGCTAAATCTTGAGTTTGAGCCTCTAGTGTGAAGTTGTGAAAAAATTGCATTCACCAGAGTAAAGCCTACTTTTTCTATTAGTTTAGTTTGGACAGAGAGAAAGTATTATGCTCCGCATTTCTCTGCAATAAAGTATTTTGCTCTACAGCTCTAGAGGGAAGTCTGGGATGATGATAAGTGCCTAAAATTGTAGTGGTTCATGTTCTGGTAGTTCGCAAGCTAGCTTTCTCTTATGATAGTTAAAGATAGTGATGTTCATGTGTTCTAGTGTGAAGATCCTATTGTTAAAGTGGCTAAGGTTTGTGCGGTTGCTCCTAATGATCACAATGTGCTTGTGGATGCCTCCTAATCATGTTCCTATCATTACATTGGTCTGCATGGAAGAATTGTGAAGGTGTTTGAAGATTATTCCTGGATAGTGTATTGAGTAACTAGTTTTGGCCGACCTGGTTAATTCCAATAATTGCAAAGATCCTTTGAAGATCATGGAAGCATGTTGAAGTGTGGAAGATCGTGTTTGAGACCTAGCTAAGGTGTGGCATGATCTACATACATCTTTACTTCATTTTCTTTTGCATAATGGTGTAATAGGTCAAGACCTATTTTGTAAATGCTTATATTGCCGACCTTAGAGATTGCTCCAATGGTTGATGATTTTAATGTTTACCTTGATGATCATTCCAAGGTTGATGAAGTGTATAAATACTTGTAGTTGAGCTGTGAAAAATTTGTCCTTGAGCGAAGATGGAAAGATAATAAGAAAGGTCCAAAAGGCAGAGCAAAGAAGAGGCAAAGCAGAGTAGAGGAATTGTTGTACTTCAATCACAGACATAAAAAGGTGTTGATCATGACAGTGAGCCACTAGTAGGGTTTAACAACCCTTATTATAATCTTGCTAGGTTTAGGGTTGAGGCAGTGAGCCTGCTAGACCGAGTTGTTCTTCATGGTAGTGAGCTAGTATGTTTAAGCCCATGGAGTGACCAAGCATGAACATCATTATTTCAAGATTGCAATATATATTGAGAGCTAATCCTCTCCATGGTTTTTCCCCACCTTGTGGTTTTCCACGTAAAATTTGGTGTCTCTTGTGTTTGATGTTGTGTCTGTGGTTAAGTTTATGATTTCATGCTTTCATTGTTAAATCATAATAATTGTGGATAAGTGATTGATGTTTAATTGCAGAAGTGTTTAAGTTTTTAAGACAACTGATTCACCCACCCTCTCAGTTGTTTGAGGCATATCAACACTTAGCCCACCTCTGCACACACATTCATGTAGTTTTCAACTTCTTTTGCAGTGAACCCCAATACTCTAATATCGATGGAATTTTTTTATCTTGCTAGAGAATGAGATTCAAAAATTCTTAAGTCCTTTCAGCTTCATCTAGGCAATGCCTTCAAAGGAAAATCAAAAGACTTTTATTAAATAATATTTCATCTCACATGAGCGCTACCCATCGATCTCCTTCAAGTGTTCCCATATGTTAATGCAAGGCATTGAAATGCTAATGCCATACATGTTTTAACTTGAATTCCTTTGACCAGGTCTTCCAATCCAAGCCATGGCCCATCTGATCTAGCAAACAAAAATAAAACTAATACAAATTGGAATATTCAACATGTTGTTTGTGTAAAGTCAGAATGCCCTTTACCAGGAGGTCTAGCAGGTTGGTTGCAAAGCCTACCCCCTCAGTAAGAGAGCATGTGGTTTCTAGCGACTCGGGGAAGGAAGAGAACATAGATAGTGAGGTTAATGCTGGGAAGGTGGATGAGACAGGGGATACAGATATGGGTAGTGATGATGGCCCTAGCCTATTTCTAGAGTTGAATATTCCTGATTCTGAGACTAAAAACTCTTCTAAGCATAAGGAGGATAACCAGGACAACAGCTATGGTGAAACTAGTACTAGGGAGGGACTTGCGATTGAAGCCGTGAAGAACAAAGTTATGGAACTGGAGAGAAAGTTTAAAATCCTTGCCAGGTTTGCGTCTAAAGTTATGCATAGATCAGCAACCATGTTGGTTATCCTGCAAGACTTGGAACTCAACAAACATGGCATCGAGAACAAGAAAATGAAGGATTATGAGGAGTTGTATCAATTCCTCGCTAAAAGACTGGGGCCAGTTATTCAACTAGCCCTTGGCATTTTTCTCTCTGCTAGTTTTGGTGGTTGGTCTATTGTCCATTGATTGGCAGTCTGTTGTTCCTGGTTGTTTTCTTTTTTTGTTGGTTTAGAGTTTCTTCCTTGGACCCTATTGTCTATGTTGTGCACCCAATGGGTTCTTTTGTAATGGGATCGGCACCCTAGTTTTTCTGCTTATAGTAATCAAAACATGTTGTTTGTGTAGACCCATGCCTTGGACAAAAATCCAATCTCTGTGAGCTCAATTCACTTGGGGTGATCCATTAAAACATTAGATAAATAAATTGGTATGGAGTTATTTCATTCTAGACTCCCACAGTTGGCAGCAAATCAACCTCCAAGCACTCTAAATTGCCTTCACTTTGTGGAATAACTAACAATCGATTAAAGGAAACAGATTGCTCTTCAATTGGCACACATGGTTGTCCCATACAACAATTTTGTTAAAAACTCTTTGAGGAATTTACTAAACAACTGACAATAATGATGCTCTATGATGTAAACAAGGAAGAAAGGTTCTTAGAAAATAAAAGATTTAATAGCAGTAAAGGAATTCAACAATAAAACAAATGTAGAACAAACAGACTGAGCTTCCATTGAAATCTAGAATCAACTTTACAATAAGATGGCTAAGTTTATTGGCTTCTCAATACAACATTTAAACCAAAATTGTCTAATCATTGACCTGCACTCAGCAACCTTGAGCAATCAGAACCCAAAATATTACACATTTAGGCACCTCTACTATGCCATCCAAATCAAACCTTGCACTGGCCAAAAAGCATCCAGAGATAGAAAGGGAAATGCCTCCAAATACCCTCCAACCTCTTGCCTCCTAGAGGTTGCATCCTCCCTACCAATTCAGGTAGAAATCAATACTAATGCTAGATCCTGCCCATGTTCTAATATCTCCATAACTAACAATGTCCAAAATAGAGAAGCACCCAAAACTGAAAGCGCCACCTCACCAAAAATAAATGCCTAAAACTGAATCCTCCACACTACTAGTCATACAATAGTCTCTACTATGTATATATGCATTAATCATCTTAGCTACAGTGCCATTAAGAAAGAAGTGGAAGAATATTTTCTGACAAAGACTATGAGGATACACCAAATTTGGAACAAGCATTAAAGAGGAGAAATTATCACCCAGACGCCCCTGCATTAGACACTCAAGGAAGAAAGAAAAGTGACCCTGTCACTTATCAAAAGGAAAATCAAACCTTCTAACCTCTATTTCTAATAACCAAGATGAGTCCTCAAGAGGTCTTCCAAACCACTTTACCAAATATTCAAAGTATTGCTTGTTCCTTGTGCTCATACTCACCCGGCTATCCAAAATTTCCTCAATCTCCTCCTTCTATGAAGAAGATGCTAGAATGTTCACTTTTGCTCCTATTACATCTCCTTGAAACTCACCTTCATGATATTCTATTAGATCTAAAACATTAAATATGGGAGAAATATTAAGCTCATTAGGTAACTCCACTTCATAGGCATTACCTGAATCGTGCTTACTTACAATCTTGCAAGGTCCAAACTTCTTCATTTTTAGCTTGTTGTAAGTACCAACTAGAAATCTTTCCTTCCTCAAATGTACCATAACCCCATCCCCAATTTGAAAATCCTTATTTCTCCTCTTCAAGTTAGTGTTAGACTTATACTGAAAATTCATCTTGTTGATATGCTTCTTTAGCTCTTCATGTATGCTCTTCATGTGTTTAGTAAAGTCTTCTGCATCTGCACTTTTC
The DNA here is from genome assembly GCA_027924645.1 of Cunninghamia lanceolata. Lineage (NCBI taxonomy): Eukaryota > Viridiplantae > Streptophyta > Pinopsida > Cupressales > Cupressaceae > Cunninghamia > Cunninghamia lanceolata. The sequence continues at coordinate 3,058,676 of BSBN01000386.1, forward strand.
TTGTCACTTTTATCCATCTTTATTAAATCTGAAACATCTCTTGGGCTGCTACAATAAAAAATTTGGAATGGTGATCTACCTATGCTTCTATTTAAATACCGATTTGTTATATGCAAATTCTGCTTGAGTTAGAACTAAATCCCACCCTTTTGGCTTGTCTCCAACCAAAGTTCTCAACAAATTGCCCAAGCTTCCATTCACAACCTCCATTTGGCCATCTGTATGTGGATGGTAAGCTGAAGAAAACTTCAAATCAGTCCTTAGCTTCTTCCATAATGTTCTCCAAAAGTATCCCACAAACTTTGTCTCTCTATCCAAAACTATGTTCTTCAGTAGACCATGTGGCCTTACTACTTCCCTGAATAACAATTCTCTAAACAACATACCCTCTTGAACTAAATAGTCCAACCACTTTGTTCTATCAGCTGCAATAGGTTCCTTACATGCTCTTCAAGCCTCTCCAAAATCAGGATCTTCTTCATACAACTTCTTCAATTCATTAAATCCAACAACTTCAACCTACATTTTGGTTAGCAAACTTTGTCTATTCAATTGTTCACTCTTTGTAGGAGACATTCTATGGGCTGCCTTGTTATGCAAACTTGCTCTTGGTATTAAACCAATTTGATGACTTATCCTTCTCATAGGTGGTAATCCTACTGGTGCATTATTGGAAACAATATCTCGAAATTTATGCAACAAATCTGCAACTTCCACAAGAATATCTTCCACCCTTTCTTGGTTAGTTTTTGGAATCAAAGAAAAACAAACCTTTTCATGTTTCATTCCATTTAAAAATTTCCTGGAATCAACTAAACAACTTCTTGCATTGATGCAAACCTTACCTATCTCCTCTTTTAAGGGATTCAATTTGTGTCTCACTCCATCCTTCATCAATGAGTATGTATTGACATACCCATCGTGCATTGCTTTCCTGTCAAATTGCCAAGGCCTTCCCAACAAAACATGACAAGCATCCATAGGTAAGATATCACACATAATTTCATCACTATAACCTCCTATTTTAAATTTTACTAGACTTTGTTCGCTAACCAAAAGTTTTGGATCATTCTTAATCTAAGAAATCCTATACGGATGCAGGTGTCTTCTTCTTTCTAGCTGTAACTTGTTCACCATTTCTTCAGATATGAGGTTATCAGTGCTTCCACTATCTATGATAACATTACATACCTTTCCTTCACATTTGTATCTTGTCCTAAACAAATTCTTTCTTTGAAAAAATTCATTATCTCCATTCAACATGGCCCTCCTAGTCATTAAGACTTCTCTTTCTGCTTCTTCGAAGTGTGATGACTCTGCATCTTCCTCATTCACATTTTCTACCCTTACATTATTTTTAGTCCTTCTACTGGTTCTTTCTTGATTATGAGGGCAATCATAAGCTCTTGATGTCCCTCTTCTCCACATCAGAAACATGTTCCTTGAAAACCTCCTCTTCCAAATCCTCTACCCGATCTTCCTCTTCCTCTGAAATTTTGCTCTCGGGGGTTATAAGAGTTATCAAATTTCTGATTTTTGTCACTTCTGTGGTCTTCATTTTTCTGATTCTTTTGATTAGTGTCTTGTCCTCCATAAGACCTTCATCCAGTTCTTTCACCATGATCTCTTCCTCTTTGCTTATTTTCAAATCTTTTGTTTAATCTTTCTCCCACCTTTAGTGCAAACTGATATGCATCCTCCATTGTGTAAACTCTCACCAAAGCCATCTCTTCTTGTATGCTTGGCCTTAGACCATTAATGTACCTTGCAACCTTCTCCTTAGTAGCTTCAACATGTCCTGCTCTAATTAGGATCCTATGAAACTCCTCTGTATACTCCATTGTTTTGGTTCCTTGTTTTAAACCTTGTATTTTCTTGAGCAAATCTAATTCATAATCGACTAGGATGAATTGTCTCTTCATCTTCTCCACCATTCTATCCCACTTGGTAATTCTCTCCTTGCCTCTCCTTCCTCTTTCCAATTGAACCTCTCTCCACCAAATCGAAGCATGTCCATTTAATCTAGTTTTTGCAAATTTTATTCTATCAGGGTCTTCAACCTCTTCAAATTCAAAATACTCTTCCATGCCATTGATCCAGTCCACTAACTCTTCAGGATTCAAATTCCCACTAAATGTAGAAACATCAATTTTTGGTCTCTTTCCAATTTTGTCAATGCCTTTACCAAAGGATCATTCATAGTTGTTTCCGTTGCTTCATCTTCTTCACTACTTGTATCATTCACATTTGTAGTTTCATCCTCTTCACTCACATGTTCTCTCCTTTGTGCAAAACCTCTTTTGATTTCTTCTTGTAATGCTTCAACCTACCTTCTCAAGGCTTTGGAATCATCATCATGAGCAGCACCTGGAGTATTTCTATCTCCATCTCTAGCTCTAGCTCTACCCCAACTACGCAAGGCTCCTCTTGCATACATTTTTCCCAATACCCACAAGCTTAATCCTGGTGCAAACTACCTCTCTCCGGTGAATCTGCTTGCACACTTAGAATCTTCTAGCTCTGATACCACTGATGTAAATAGGGAAGAAAGGTTCTTAGAAAATAAAATCTTCAATAGCAGCAACTAAAGGAATTCAACAGTAAAACAAATGCAGAACAAACAGATTGAGCTTCCATTGAAATCTAGAATCAGCTTTACAATAAGATGGCCAAGTTTATTGGCTTCTCAATACAACTTTCAAACTAAAATTATCTGGTCATTGACCTGCACTCAGCAACCTTCAGCAAATAAAACCCAAAACATTACACATTTAGGCACCTCTGCTATGCCATCCAAATCAGACCTTACGCTGGCCAAAAAGTAGCCAGAGATAGAAAGAGAAATGCCTCCAAATACCCTCCAACCTCTCACCTCCTAGAGGCTACATCCTCCTTGCCAATTTAGGCAGCCATCAATACTAATGCCAGACCCTACCCACATTCTAACGCCTCCATAACCAACAATGCCCAAAATAGAGAAGCGCTTAAAACTAAAAGCACCACTCACCAAAAAGAAATGCCTAAATATGAATCCTCCACACCACTAATCATACAATAGTCTCCACTATGTATAAATGCATCAGTCATCTCAACTACAGTGCCATTAAGAAAGAAGTGGAAGAATATTTTTTGACAGAGACTACGAGGATACACCAAATTTGGAATGAGCATTAAAGAGGAGAAACTATCACGTGGATGCCCCTGCATCACTCTACCTCCTCAAAATGATTGTGAATCACCATTTGTGCCCAAATTGCACAATCAAACTGGAGAGAGATTAGTTACGACAATCGATTAATGAAGTTGCCAATCAATCGCAACAAAATTGACAATACACCAAAACAACCAAATTGAAACAACAAACATGGCAAAATCAAACAACACTGAAAATTGTTTTTGTGCGATGTTGGATTGCACATTCACCCAGATGCTTCTACATTATGAAAAATGCTTCATGAGTGTGGAACTCATGAGTATTTTAGCAAATCTAGGATTGGAATCCCAAATTTTGTGAAATCTACAACACTGACCCATGAAGCTTCATCAGCGACTCAATTCTTCCAATGGACCAAATATTCCCAATATTCTTTCCCTCTTGTCCTTTTTGTTACAATGGAATCAATTACCTTGTCAACTTCTTCCAACTTTTTTTCAAGCAACTGCTTAATCCATTCACGCGCATCCTATAAATCTGAATGTGTATTCTCACATTCACTTGTCTCTCTTTCATAGTATTTATACAAATCAATAACATTAAATATTGGGGAAATATATATACCTGTTGGAAGCTCTATTTCATATGCATTTGATGAAAACTTCCACAAAATTTTACATGGGCCTATTTTCTTCCACTTCAGCTTGTTATACGTTCCTTGTGGGAACCTCTCCTTCCACAAGTGTCCCATCACCAACTCACCAATCTGAAATTACTACTCTCTCTAATGAATATTATCATGCTCATTGTATTTTATGACACTCTTTTCCAAGTTCTCCTTCACTTCTTTGTGCAAATCATGGATATATTCAGTAAATTCTTCCACTACAGCGCTCTTTCTACCCAAATCTATAGTATCTCTCAATTCATCCATGCCCCTAGGGTTGTACCCATACACAATTTGAAATGGACTCTTTCCCACACTTCGATTGATCAAGTTATTGTAGGCAAATTATGCTTGTGCCAATGTCAAATCCCATTGATTTGGTTTGTCACATACTAAACACCTCAACAAATTTCCCAAACTTTTATTCACAACTTCAGTTTGACCATCAGTTTGTGGATGGTGGGCTGAAATAAACCCTAATTGTGTTCCCATCTTTTTCCATAAAGTGCGCCAAAAATGACCAACAAATTTGGTGTCAAGCCATGCAATCTAACTACTTCCTTGAAAAATAAAGTAGCTATGTGGGAATCATCATTACACTTTTGGCATGAGATAAAATGAGCCATATTAGAAAACCTATCCACCACAACAAAAATAGAATCGTTACCTCTTTGTGTTTGCGGTAACCCCAAAACAAAATCCATGCTAATGTATTCCTATGGTCTCTCCGGTATTGGCAATGGCTAATACAACCCTATATTTTTCCTCACTCCTTTAGCATATTGACATACCCTGCATGTTGCAAGTATGGCCCTAACTAGTGTTGTCATTGATGTCAACATACTCCTGTTGCATTAACAATAAGGATTGGATGAGCTGTGAACTGAGGATATTGAGAAAATTAGTCTCAATCAGGAACAGTGAAGAATAGTGATGACAGCAAGGTAAAAGTCCAAGATAGGCTGAGGATTAGAGGATGCGGATTAAAGGGTTTGTAGATATGTGTCTTAAGGTGATCCAATAGAGATTTCAGAGGTCCGCATGAAGATTTGAAGAAGGTGTGGCCGCTCAAGTAAAACTAGTTCTGGTAGGTGTTTAGAGATGACAGAGTGATACAGACAGGTCCGGTAAGATCTGGAAATACATTATCCTATTCTATGGATTTGAGGGAGTGTTGAGGAAGTCTTTGTGAAGTATCAACTCAATTGGTTCATGGTTTGAAGGTCTGCAAGCATCTATTCCTTTATGAGAGTAATGATAGACTGTGTTCTTGAGGTTCCGGATGAAGGGGAAAAGGATTTCAGTAAGCAAATGAAGTGTGGATGTTCTTGGTGATTCAGGTAATCTTGTGGAGGTCTTCGGATCATGCTCAGTTTGTGTTGGTGATCCGCATTGAAGTTGGAGCTCGTAATTAAGAAATCTTCTAGATGATGGTGTTCTTTCTGAGATTGGCTGACCGGATGAGTTACACATTATGCGGATGTTCTTGTTGATGTTTTCTGACTTAGATGATCATTCCTAAGTTGATGTCTTGTATAAATAAGGGATTGTGAAGTCATTTCAAAGTTGTTCTTATGGAGATGAGAGTGTGGTAGCAAGGAGGAGAGTGAAAGGCAGAGCAGAAATATTGGGCTTAAATGGAACTGATTCAAGCATGGTGAAGATGCTATTTTCTAGTTCAATTAGGTGATACTTATTTCTTTGTAGACAGTGTGTCTCCTGTAGGCAGTGGGCCTCTTGTGAGCAGTGTGCTCGGGCAGTGAACCCTAATTGGCATGTGCCATTTTGTTCTTTCTATTCTTCTAACAGAGAATACAATCTTGGGTTAATCACCTCATGGTTTTTCTCTTAACCGAGTTTTCCACGTCAAAATCTTGGTGTCTCATGTGTTGATGTGTTTATGCTCTTGATTCATTGCATTATGTTTCCTTGATTATTTGCAAAGTAAAGTTAAGTGTTTAATTGGAAGAAAGTTTTGTACAACTGATTCACCCCCCCTCTCAGTTGTCTTCCCTAAGTCTAACAATTGGTATCAGAGCCAAGTTCCTCTAAAAGGAGCTTAACTGCTTGAGGAGATCCAGGATGACTTCTTACAAGAAGGATAGTCTGAAGTCTGATGGAACCAATTTTAATATTTGGAAAGGTTGCATGAAATGTCACTTGCAATGTATGAGAATGGCGTATTGGACCATGGTTACAACAAAGTATACACCTCCACAGGGTGGTCTGAAAGCTTCAAATGAAATCACCGATGCTGAAAACAATTTGCGGACTATAGAAGCTCTTCTAAGCGCATTATCTGATTTAGAGCTCTCAAATGTTATTGACCTACCAACTACCTTTGAGATTTGGGAAAAACTGGAACTTCTGCATGAAGGAGACAAGTATGTTAAATGTGCAAGGCTACAAAGTCTGAAAGGGAAATTTGAAAATCTGAAGATGAGAGATGATGAAAATATTATTACTTTTATGCCAAGAGTAAATGAGATTGTTTGTGGAATTAGAAATGCTGGTGGAGTCTTGGATGAAGATGAGATTGTTGGCAAAATTCTCAGATCCCTTCCTACTTCTTATAAAATCAAGGCTGTTGCCATTGAAGAATTCAGAGCCCCTACAACTGTCACAAGAGATCAATTGGCTAGTAAATTGGCTACATTTAAAATGACCAAATTTGGAGATGCCCCTCCTAAGATTGAATCTGCATTCAAAGCCAGTGCCTCTGTGAAGGTAAACAAAGGTTTGATCCAGGAGAGAACTCTTCAAGAAAACCCTCTTGGTATGAAAAAACAAGAAAAGACCTAGAAGAGGAGGAAGCAGAAACTGCTCAACTTGAAGCCCTTATTGCAAAAAGACTGCCAAGAGGATCCGGTAAGTATGAAGGAAAATTGCCTTTTAAGTGTTTTAACTGCAATAAGATTGGTCATTTTGCCTCCAAGTGTCCAGAAAGATTTTCGAGGCCAAATCCTAACAGATCAAGGTTCCAAAAGAACTGTTATTATGTTCATGAGGAAGATGATAATGAAGGAGTAACAGATGATGAATCAAAGACAGGAAACAAATCTGGAAGTGAATGGGTGTTCATTACCATCAAGGAAGAAGATCCAATGTCCTTTGTATCTGTCAATCATAAGACTGTGGAAAGAGCTCTGGCTGCCCAAGTTGAAGAGAAGGATGATTGGGTCATTGACAATGGATGCTCTCACCATATGACAGGTGACAAAAATAAGTTCATAGATTTGGAGAGGTATGAAGGAGGAGTGGTAAAGTTTGGTGATAATTTTGCTAGTAGAATCAGAGGAAGAGGAACTATTTCTTTTCATGGAAGGAACAAAACCAATAATGTACTGTATGTTGAAGGTTTGAAACACAATCTTCTCAGTGTTGGACAGTTGGTGGACAAAGGCTATGATCTCCAATTCAAGAATAGAAAATGCAAGATCTTTGAAAGTTTCAGAATAGAGATTGCATCCGGTACTCAAACAAAAGGTAATATCTTTCATTTGGTTGGTACTGGTAAAAGTTGCTTGATTGTTCAAGTTGATTAGAGTTGGTTATGGCATAGGAGGATGTGTCATGTGAATTTTGATAATATCATCAAGATAAGCAATACTCAGGCTATAAGAGATCTTCCAAAATTGGTGAAACCTACTAATAGCTTGTGCAAAGAATGTCAGTTGGGTAAGCTGAGCAGAATCACATTCAAGAGTAAGGAACTGTCCTCTACCAGATTATTGGACTTAGTTCATACTGATCTTTGTGGTCCGGTAAGAATCAAGAGTGTGCAAGGTGACAGATACTTCATGTTACTAATTGATGACTATTCCTGGATGATGTGGTTAACCTTTCTGAAAGAGAAATCAGAAGCTCTTGAGAAATTCAAAATATTCAAGGCTATGGTAGAGAATGAAACTGGATTAAAATTGAAATGTCTGAGGTCTGATAGAGGTGGAGAATTCACATCTGGTGAGTTCATAGAATTCTGTGAGAAGCATGGAATAAAGAGATAGTTGTCTGCTCCTAGGACTCCACAGCAGAATGGAGTAGTGGAAAGAAAGAACTGGACCATCCAGGAAGCATCTAGGACCATGATGATGGAAGCAAATGCTCCTCAGATCTATTGGAGAGAAGTTGTCAGCACTGCAGTCTATACTCTCAATCAAGTTCAAATCAGAAGCAATACCAGTAAGACTCCTTATGAACTTTGGTTTGGCATTACTCCTACTATAAGGTATTTCAGAGTCTTTGGTAGCAAATGTTACATCAAAAGAGATGAAGATCTAGGGAAGTTTGATGCTAGAAGTGATGAAGGAATATTCTTGGGTTAATCTACTCAAAGCAAAGCATATTGGTGCTGTAGACACCCAAATTTGTCCATGTCTAGCGACACCTTGTTAAATCCCTAATCCATTATCCAATTAATTAAATAAATTTTATTTATTTAATTAAAATCCCATTCTCATTCACTTAGCCAATTAATTAAATAAATTGTATTTATTTAATTAATTCCACATCATGTCTTATCTCATTTTATGCATTTATCATATTAATTAAATAAATTTTATTTATTTAATTAATTTCCAACTCATATCCCACTAATTCAAATACTTTATTTGAATTAAGCCTTTATCATTTATCACATTTCAACACTTGTCCATTTCCCATTTATCATGTGTTGTAAGACAACTTTCATTTAAAATCCTTCACATGTACAACTAATTGGACCTAAATTTAGTAACTTTCAATCTTAGCCATTCACATAGCCTTTGAATCTCCACCGTTGATTGATCTTGGTTGAGTCCTATATAAACAGCCTCTCATTCCATATGAGACACCCCCAGAAATCCAGAAATCTAGCAATCCAGCAATCATATAGCAACTCCATTATCATCTTGAGCATTCGAGCACTTGAGCTTTTATCATCCATCAATGGCAGCTTTCAGCTTTGTGATTGCTCATTGTTGAAGAAGCAGTCCACATTTCTCTCTCAAACAAGGAATCGCACGGTCTAGGTGATGTTATGCTTGCATTGCATTGTTCTTTTGGCTTCATTTAGATTAGATTCCTTGATGATGGTAGGGTTAGGGTTTCATGACTATGTCTGATCTTCCACACCTGACTTTCACCTATCACATTTTGGCACGCCCGGTGGGACTCACGTCCCTGATTAACTTCGTTTTTTGGAGTTGTTTCCTTGAAGATCAGATTTTGCAGGTGCTCGCAGAAAATTTGAGTCGCTTTTAAAGGAAAATCCGCCGCTTCGAGATTTCTGCGTCGCTTCTGAGCTGGATCAGGCCGCATATTCCTCTCTGGATCGCCTTTGACCTAACAGTCGCCGCCTTAGGTAAAACGCATCGCTTTTATCATTAAACAGATCGCCTAGGACTGTATTGGCCGCTTTTGATCTAACAGCCGCCGCTTTTGCGCATCATCAGATCGCTTTTAATCTAACAGGGGTCGCCTTTGCACAAATCCGCATCGCTTTTGACCTAACAGTGTACGCTTTTGTCCTGATATGATACGCTTATGAGCTAATAATATTCGCCTGTGCAGGTTAGGGTTTTTTATTTTTGTTGTGCAGGGGCAGGTCGCTTTCGATTTCCAACAGGCCGCTTCCGGTATAATGCGATCGCATATGAGACGACAGACGCCGCTTTTGCATATATTTGTGTCGCTTATGGACTAATATTATTCGCCTGTTTGGCTAGGGTTTTTGTTTATCGGCTGTGTTTTGCAGAAACAGGTCGCATCCAGCCCTCAACCGATCGCTTATGGAAAATATGCATCGCTTATGAGCTAACAGGCGTCGCATGCTGTGTTTTTGCGCATCGCATCGGATCTGCAGACTTTCACCTCTGACATAATAGAGGTCGCTTTTGATCAACAGTGTGTCGCATATGGTAAAGCTCTGTTGTTTTCAAGCCTGTTTCAGTTCCAGTTTGATTTTTGGCTATTAACTGGGTATTTGCGCAGCATCTTATCGATCTGTCCAAGAAAGGAGGTTATCAAACTACTGACATATCTGTTGCAGGTTCGATCGGTCCAAGATTTGTGGTTTTTTTTCACTAAATTAGGCATATTTGGGCTTGGTGCTTAAAATGAATTACTGTTTGCTCCGTGCTTGATTTATCTTTTTGATTGCTTGCATGTGCCTGATTGTAACCCAAATTTAATGACAAAAGTATCCTCTCCCCTTGCCTATCAAATGGATCTTGGGTGCATGAGAACTTGTCATTATCTTTAGAGGGCCTGCCTTCCCGGTGTGAGAAGGGATACGACCCAAGCGGTAACGGGCTAAAGCCAAGTCCTTCCGAACCGCTATATAAGAAAAGTGTTTGTGTCGAAAGCCACAAACAACGGGTGCAGTTGTGTTATACCGACAGCCAACCTCCCCCAAAACCCTCCAAGGCGCAACCCTTGGAGGCTGGGAGACTCCATAACGGAGAGTAGCGCTGCCGCATGTATAGCCACCCGAACGGATGCCCTTATTAGCAACTTGGTGTAGTAGCCAAAAACCTTCTATCTGTTGACGCAGAGGGCAAAACCCTTGAAGCGGCCCCGATTCATGCGGTTCTTAGCCGAGGTAGCAGGGACAATCTAAAGGTTTGGAGAGGGTCAAGCCTTATAAGAATCCCGGATCTTGGTATGCGTGAGAAGTGTGTGCAAATGTAAGGAGGAGCCGGTGCTATCAAGATCCTGGAGCTACCCGCTTTGAATAGGCGCAGCTAGGGGATTCAACAGATACTGTCCTATCCTAGCCTAGGTTGTATCAGTTTGTGCTTGTTGTGAGTGTGAGTGACTGTTATCATTGTTTTCTTGCTGAAAAAACTACAAAAATCAGACCACCGGTACACAAACACAATCGCCTTTGAACCTAAACTGCTTGCACAGACCATCAACATCGCTTCTGAACTGTAGTGACTCGCATTCTGCCTGAACTGCATCACTTTTAAACAACAACTGCCCGCATACTGCTTAAACAGAGTCGCTTTTAAACCATAATTGATCGCCTTTTGCCTGAACAGAATCGCTTCTGAACCACAGCTGATCGCCTACTGTCTGACCCAAGTCGCATCTGATTCATTACCAGTCGCATGTTGTTTGAGCCAAGTCGCTTTTAATCCACAGTTAATCGCCTGATTCCAGAACAAGCTCGTCTATGAACAACAGACTGTCGTCTTTAGGGATATCTGAGTCGCCTCTGAGCCTACAGTAATCGCCTTTGAACCAACAGTCATCGCCTCTGGCATAGCGTTCGCTTCTGGTTAGCACTGTCATTTTTCTGTCGAAACTAAACCAGGTCGCATTTGAGCTATCATTAATCGCCTTTAGCATCCTCTGAGTCGCCTTTGAGCTATCATCAGTCGCCTGTAGCTAAAATTCTTGCAAATCTCAGTGCATCAGCTAAATTAGCCTCAGGACCAGCTTGCTTGAACCTCAAACATCAGCTTTCAGACTTACCTTTGATCAAAAGCAAACACCTGGACTTTGTCTCCTATTTTGAGCTTATCAATCAACCACAACTCATGAGCTTTTCCATCTTTTTGAGATCCCAACCAGCAAATCAGACATCAATCCAATCATTTCAAGCAACGAACAACCTTCAGTTTTAGCTTCAGCCAACAAACAACCTCCAGCTTTAGCTTCAGCAAACAATCTTTTTTATTAGCTTTAGCTCCAACAAACATCAACAATTTTTCCCTTGAGTGATTAAGCTACCTCTAGGGACAACCAACAACAACTCAGCCAAACCAAATCAACCAAGCAACTTAGCCAAACTAGCAAAACCAAAACAACAACCAATCAGCCAACTATCATCTTTTGGGTCTTAAAACTTTGACAAGCTCAACTTCATCATCAACATCATGCCTCAAACTAGGAGTCAATATCGAGCTGAAGTAGAAGCCAAATTGAAAGCTGAAATGGATGCCAAATTGCAAGCTGAGATGAAACAATTCACAACACCTCTTAAGGACGCAACTCAATTCACAACCGGTATGCCTTCTCATATGTTTATACCTCCAGGGTACACTAGGGGCGAATCATCTTCACAACAAATGCACCCTCTACCATCCTTGGAAACTTTCGAAGAACAATCTCAAGACGACTCATCAGAATTTCAAGATACCTATCTATGGGACCAAGTTGAGAAACTTATGATATCTGAGCCTGATCGTTGTTTTCTCCAACTTGCTCGCATGGGTGCTAAGCTACCTAAAGACTTTGATATATCCACTATTAGAGAGCACGATCCCAACACTACTGCTGTTGTTGCGAATAAACCATCTACTATAGTCACATCATCTCCTATTACCTCGCAAACACCATCCTCATTACCTCTTGTTGCTTCATTTGAGTTACCACGATCAGAGCATACCTTCGAACCATTGATAGTGCCCACCAATGTGCTTCCTCTCATGTCACAAAATCTCAACATCCCACCTTTTCATGTCCCTCAACATATCTCTCCTTCTACCATGACTGTTTCCATGCCTCATGTCACACAAGCTGTCCATGTAACGCAAGCACAAACACTTCGAGCATCACAAGCAATTCCCATATCTTATGGTGTGCATACCTCTCAAACCATTCCAACAACACATGTCCTCCATGCTTCACAACCATTGCGATCTACCACATCTCATACACCAACTGCTAATTCCTTCATGTTATCCCATAATCCCAATGTTAGCCTTATTGACATGAGTGATCCCCTCATTTCTCAAGCCAATCCAAACAATCAGATCGCTTATGTTGATCAACTTACATCCATGCTGTCCTCTTCTTCTAATCCTTCACACACTATCAATCCATCTTATGCTACCCAAGGCTTCTCTAATATCACCCAACACATGACATATACCAATCCTCATATTGTCCAAAATACCAATCCCAATGTTCACCCTTCTGTTGTATCTACCAATCCTTCCGTCACTTACCATGTCATGAATTCAATTCCAACTTCCCAACCATCTGCTACTATCAATCCCACATCCACTTCTCATGTAATGCACACCCACTTACCACTTGTGTCTCAAGGACAGCAATCCTCTAACACATACATGTCACATACCACTCCTTCGACATACATTGTGGGCACACAACCCCAACAAACCGTTACAGCTTCGTACATCCCACAACCACAACAAACTGTCACAACTCCACATATACCACAACCGCAACAACAATATGTTTCATATCACACTCCACCCCCTTTGCAACAACAGCAGTTATCCTCAGCCGATATCCAACAGATGATCGATGAAAGGGTAGGACAAGGCAAGAAACCCTTCTCTCTCGAAAACATATGCGCTTATCCATTTGACAAGTCTCTTAATATGATACCTTTTCCACCACACTTTGAAATCCCACAATTTGATAAGTACAAAGGGAAAGGAAATCCGGATGACCATCTTCGAGCCTTTTTCGTGGCATGTCTCGATGTTGCCTATGATGATACATATCTTTTGAGACTATTTCCTCGGAGCTTAGCAGGACAAGCTCTCGAATGGTTTTCCCATTTACCTCCAGGAATTAAGACTTTTTCCGAATTGGCAACCAAGTTTCGATCACACTTTGCCTTCAATATTGAACATGAGGTAAACATGAATGACCTTGTCAACAACAAACAACGCAATGGTGAAACCTTTTCCTCATTTACCCAGCGATGGCGTAATATGGCTAGCAAATTATCATGGGAAATCCCTGAGAAACAACAGCTTGACATCTTTGTTCAAAATCTTCATCCTGAGCTGTCATTCCAATTACAATTGCAAAGTGCTAGCACCTTTGACGAACTAGTTTCCAAAGGAGTTATTATTGAACGAGCCTTAATTGCCAAAGGAACTATCAAGATCTTTCGTGATAACAAAGATTCTCCCCAAAATTCCAATGATAAGTCTCGCTTTTGGAACAAGAACAAGAATGTTGTCAATGACGGTATTGTTGATACAAAGAATATCCAAACTATGAGAGCTCCTATCAACATTCAAGCAGCCTCTCCACCAAGACAGTCTTTTCCACAACGAAGAAACCAACGCCAAACTTCTAATCCACGCCGACAATTTACACCATTAGTGGAACCCATGGAAGTTATTCTTCGAAAGCTGCTTCAAGCCGGAGATGTTATTTTACCCGATGCACCACCAAATGGCGAACCACTCTTTCGAGCTCCTTGGTACAAAGAGAATGAGTATTGTGATTACCATCGAGTTAAAGGACACAAAACAAATGGTTGTATGCGCTTAAAACATGTTATCCAAGACTGCATTGATCAAGGTCTAATCAACGTCACACCTTCAACACCTCAACCTGCTCAACAATCCACATCAAACTATGATCTAGAGACTTTCAAGAATCCACTTCCATCTCATGATCAGACAAATAACCTTCAAGCTGGAAATGCTATTCCCTATAGCTATGCATCATCTACCATTGGCCGCATTGACCATGCTCGCATTTCTACCATTACCGTCCAAGGAGCACCTGATTGTGCCGTAACCACGCGACGAGGTCGAGTTACCGTTCAAGGAGCACCTCCTCATCCTCCTCGACCTCTCTCTGACTATAACCTCTTGGATCACCTTGGCAAAACACCCGCACACATATCTATCCTTGAGCTGCTCCGCATATCCCCCGCACATAAAGCTATCCTTGATAAGGCCTTACAAGAATCTTCGGTGCCTAATAATATTAATATCACACAATTTCAATCCATGGTCGCTAGCATTGCAGCCCCTTGTCATTTAACCTTTTCTGACAAAGATCTTCAACCCTCCATGCATCCGTCACACAATGAGGCCCTCCATATTGAAGTATTTGTTAACCAACGCCGTATCAAACGAGTCTTGATAGATGGGGGAGCTGGTCTAAATATATGTTCTTTGAAACTTATCAAACAATTGGGATATTCTGAGAAAAATGTTGACACCTCCAAGGTTATAACTATCAGAGCATATGATGACGCTGAAAGAGATACTGAAGGGATCATTTTATTGCCTATTCAAGTTGGACCGGTCATTACAGAAACTCGCTGTCAAGTCCTTGATATTGATCTGCCTTACAACATCATCCTCGGTCGCCCTTGGATCCATACCCTTAAAGCAGTTCCATCTACATATCACCAATGCCTTAAATTTCCGCATAAGGGTGTTGAAGTTACCATTCAAGCTGATCCTAATCCATTTGAGTTTTGCCGTGCTTTTCAAGCTAAATATCAGAGTCCAAACCGTATCCCTCTCAACACCGAGGCATATCCATCATCCTCCTATGTCGACCCATCCGATCTCCTCAAGCCCTCATCTAGCAAAGCCGCTTCCAACCTCCATATCAAATATACCGAACATGGCCCTGGTGAGTACAAATTGCAGGAATCCTGTTGCGTTGGCACCCTTCCGTTATCTCCTAAATCCCACGGTAAGCTTTCTATATCTAAACCCACTTCATCCTCCGCTGTTATCAGAGCTCCCCCCACCGTATTCATTAAAGGTGGTTTCTTGGATGACGAAGATATTGAGGACATAAACTCTTGGATATTCTTTGATGAAAATGACCAAGTCCAACTTGAAGTAGAGCGATACAACAACGGGTTTCGTATCATCAAGAACATGGGCTATAAAGGACATGGCGGCTTGGGATCACAGGAACAAGGACCTATTGAGCCCCTTATTGTGTCTAAGAAGTTTAATAAGCAAGGCCTTGGTTACCAACCGGAGGTACCGCGATCCAAAGACATTAAGTGTATTTCCGATATTGACGTTGGATCTTCTTCGGTAGGAGAGACTTCTAACTCGGATACCATCGACGACTCCTCCCTTCATATCACCGACCTCTTTCAAGAACATTCCATCTTCATGTTTTCCGCAATCTCTTCTAGCCATCATGATCCCTCCATTAGCCTCTCACTCGTATATCCTGACCTCATCGATTGGGACCAACAGGGGGCACCGATATTAGATACATTTGAAAATGACGAAGCCATTGCAGAATTCATGGGTTTGAGACAAGGTATCCCATCGGGTGATCACAAAGCAGGTTTCATGATGGAATTACCTAAACTAGCATATTTTGGCGGAAGTATCAAATCCTTCAGTCGCAAAAGTGAAATAAACAAAATTCAACAAAATAGGTCACTAGGTGAAAACCGCAAGGCGCCTCTTGACCGTGAAAAAGTAAAAATAAAGGACGTATCCGAAGGTGAAAACCTCTCTGAGGCACCTGAGGATGAGGGATTTGATCTTCCTGTCACTGCTGATTACCATGAGAAATCAACTGTGCTAGTTGAAAAATCACAAGACATGAACTTGGGAACAGAACAAAATCCGAAGATCACCTTTTTGGCAGCATCACTATCAGAGCAAGAACAAAAGAACTTCACAGCATTCTTCCTGAGACGAGCTATAAATTTTGCATGGACTTA
Source organism: Cunninghamia lanceolata (assembly GCA_027924645.1). Taxonomy (NCBI): domain Eukaryota; kingdom Viridiplantae; phylum Streptophyta; class Pinopsida; order Cupressales; family Cupressaceae; genus Cunninghamia; species Cunninghamia lanceolata. The sequence goes on from BSBN01000386.1 coordinate 3,074,912, forward strand.
TGCCGACATGCCAGGACTAGATCCTTCACTTGTGGTACATCATTTAGCCGTATTCCCTGATGCAAAGCCTGTCAAACAAAAATTGCGCAAAATGCATCCACAAGTTGCCTTATTGGTTAAAGCAGAAATTCAGAAACTATTAGAAGCAAAGTTCATAAAGCCTATTGATTATCCAGAATGGGTTTCAAACTTGGTACCTGTAGCAAAACCAGATGGACGAGTTCGCTGCTGCACGGACTTTAGAGATCTTAACAAAGCATGTCCTAAAGACGATTTTCCATTACCAAGCATAGACAACATTGTTGATCTTACAGCAGGACATGAAATGCTATCTTTGATGGATGGATTTTCTGGTTATAATCAAATCAGAATAGCAGAGGAAGATCAAGATAAAACGTCTTTTATTTGTCCATGGGGCACATATTGCTGGGTTGTAATGCCTTTTGGTCTCAAAAACGCTGGAGCTACCTATCAACGAGCTATGACAGTTATTTTTCATGACCTTTTTCATACTATCATGGAAGACTATGTTGATGACATCCTGGGAAAATCTAAGACAAGGGAAGGACATCTACCAGTATTGGCACAAATTTTTGATCGATTAGAGAAATACCAAGTCAGACTAAATCCAAAGAAGTGTGTATTTGGTGTAACATCAGGAAAACTATTGGGATATATTGTGTCTCGACGAGGCATAGAAGTGGACCCAGCTAAGGTAAAAGCTATCATAGAAATGCCTCCACCAACGAATCTCAAACAGCTCCGCAGTTTACAGGGTAGGCTACAATCTATCCGCAGGTTTATCTCACAACTCGCAGATAAATGTCATCCTTTTCAGCATCTTCTCCGCAAGGGTGAACCTTTTAAGTGGGATGAAAAGTGTCAACAGGCTTTTGATAAGATAAAGGAATACTTGGCAACACCTCCTGTGTTAATACCTCCTGTATTTGATCGTCCATTACTGCTTTATATATCATCAACAACCGCAGCATTAGGTGCACTTCTAGCTCAACATGATGATTCAGGAAAAGAACAAGCCATCTATTACATTAGCAGAACTCTTGTGGGATATGAACTTAATTACTCATTCATGGAAAAAGCTTGTTTAGCATTAGTGTTTGCTTCCCAAAAGTTGCGACATTATATGTTGAACCAAACAACAAAGCTCATCTCTAATGTGGATCCCCTCAAGTATCTCCTTTCAAAAGCACTTCTCACAGGGAGATTAGCAAAATGGGTTATGATCTTGAGTGAATTTGACATACAATATGTGAACCGTAAAGCTATCAAAGGACAAGTCATTGCTGATCAATTAGCTGCAGCACCTATCACAGACATTCAGCCAATATATCCCGAATTCCCTGATGAAGGATTGTTTACTTTCAGCTCTCCAGCACAATGGCAGCTATACTTTGATGGATCATACACTCAACACGGATCTGGAGCAGGTATCTTGTTTGTCACTCCCCAAGGAGACTGCATACCTAAATCATACAGAATAGCATTCCCTTGTACCAATAACATAGCAGAGTATGAAGCTTTAATCACAGGGTTGCGCATGGCAGTACAATGGGCTATCAAACAGTTACGAGTCTTTGGTGATTCTCAGCTAGTTATTAAACAGGTCTTAGATGAATATCAAACAAAAGATGAGAAGCTTCTTCCATACAAACTAATGGTGGATGATTTCAAGCAATATTTCGAGGACATTACCTTTGAGCAAATTCCAAGGCTACAAAACAGAGCAGCTGATGCCATGGCTATGATTGGGTCTCTTTTAGATATGCCATCGAACACCCATAAATGTGAATTCTTGGTCGAACAGCTTTTGATCCCCGCATTTGAAGTTCCACAGTCTGAGCTTATATGTGAGATTGTTGGTCCCAACTCGTTGTGGTACAAAGATATATACGAGTATCTCCGTAATCACACCTTGCCTCTTCAACTATCCAACACCCAACGTAAAACTTTTATCCGTCGAGCCTCTCGTTACACTATCTTAGGAGACACCCTTTATCGCCGAAGTCTTGATGGTATCCTTCTTAGATGTCTTGATTCTGAGGAAGCAAAAACGGCCTTACGTGAAGTACATGAAGGTGTCTGCGGTTCGCATTCCGCTGGCCCTGGCCTTGTTAAGAAACTTCTGCGAGCAGGATACTATTGGCCAACTATGGAAAAAGATGCCCAACAATTTGCAAAGCGATGTCTACAATGTCAGAAACATGGAGATCTAATACATGCACCAGCACATGAGCTTCAGCCTATTGTCACTCCATGGCCTTTTTCGCAATGGGGACTTGATCTTGTGGGTAAAATTCATCCTACTTCATCAAATGGTCATAAGTTTATTATCACTGCCACTGAGTATTTCACAAAGTGGGTAGAAGCCATACCAATGACCTACATCACAGGTAAACAAATAGCTAAATTCATCCTACATTACATCATCTGCCGTTATGGAGTTCCTCAAGCTATTGTCACAGATAATGGCCGGCCTTTCAAGAACCAAGAGGTTAGAGATCTTTGCAATAAGTTTCATATTCAACATAGGTTCTCTACGCCTTATTATCCTCAGAGCAATGGTCAAGCCGAAGCCTCTAATAAGACAATCATCAAGATCCTTAAAAAGACTGTTAACGAAACTGGTCGAGATTGGCATCTACAACTGCATCCTGCTTTATGGGCATATAGAACAAGTGTCAGAACTCCTACTGGCGCCACACCCTATGCTCTAGTCTATGGCACTGAAGCTATTTTGCCTATCGAGGTTGAGATCCCCTCTTTGCGCGTATCCTTGCAACATACTATTTCAGATGAAGAATATCGAGTCTCCCGACTCCATGATCTTGAGCTCTTAGATGAACGCCGCCTTACAGCATTGAACCATCTTCAAGTCTATCAAAACCGGCTACGCCGCAGCTACAACAAAAAGATCAGAGAACACAGATTTCAGGTTGGCGACCTTGTCCTTAAAGAAAACCAAAGGAATCAACAACATCGAGAGAAACAGGGCAAGTTTGAACCAAATTGGCTTGGTCCTTTCATTATCACAGCAGTTTATGGATCTGGCGCATACACTTTGTCAACACCTGAAGGCATTCCCTTGGATGAACCCGTCAACAGCGTTCATCTCAAGAAGTTTTATCCATGAATCTCAGTTATCCCACAAAAACACCAAAAAAAACAAAAAAATCAAAAAATGTCAAAAACAAAAACAAAAATAAGATAAATAATCCGTCCTCTGGTGAAAACCTGGTAAACAGGCGCCTTGGATAAGTACCATAGTGAAAACCTGGCAAACAGGCGCTATGTGTAGTGACCAGCTTCCCTCATTTGTTTGGTTCGTTTGATCATTTTCCCCACTGCATCTTGTATAAGCTATTTTCATAAGCCCTATCGCAATCTCACACATAGCCTTTCCTCTTCATCCTTTGCCAATGCTAGCTATCATATGTGAGACGTTGTCGTGATATCTATATCTGTTGGCACCTTAGCATCTTGGCCACATCTTTTCTGCATTGTCGCTTCTGCATAATAAACCTCATCCCACACTGGGGGCATTTGTTGAGTCTTATTTGGAAGTGGATCCTGTTATCTCTAGCTCATAACACATCAAACAACTCAGCTTTCAACACAGCACACCTTATCAACTTCAGCCATGGCACATGTCCACCGACAACTATGACCTAACGACTTGCAACCAGGACTCATACCTTCACAATTCATCCACAATCATCCAACAATCGCAACAAATATCGCTTGATCAAACATCCAATCGATTAGCCACATCAATAAGAACTACATCCAGCTCTATCGTTGACGCCTTGATCCCGTGGACACAGGGTATGTAGGCAATCTGAGATGCGAAGGAAGCACTCTGATTCAGGCTAAGACGATAGCCCCTTTCATCAGTCATCTGTCATTCTCAACATTCTTCAATCTTTCAGCTCATATTCTTCTATCTTTCATCACTTACATCATCAATAAAACCCAGAACTACATATTCATCATGTCTCATCTTCATCGTAAGTGTGCTTTGATCCCGTGGATACAGGGTATGTAGGCAGTCTGGAATACGAAGGACGTTTCCAGTACTCAAGCACCGATGATCCCCCCATCTTCTTCATCTTCATTCATCATCCATCTTCTCCTCTTTGATCAGCTCAAACAGGAAGCAAACCATGTGTCTCTTGCAAGCTCCAGCACTTTAACCAATCATAGGTAAGCCAGAAGCTATTTGTCCGCATGCCTTAAGCCAACATTTGCTATAGCTATTTATCACCAACTTTAGCCTTCAACAGGATGTAGCTTTCCTCTTAACAAGGCGCCAGCTTGATCTATCCAAGAGCACTCAACATTTGGCAAGAGAACGTGATGACAGTATCTTTTGTTTTATCTTTTGATTTATCTTTTGTCCCTTTTCTGCACCTAGTCAAGACTGCCTTGATCTATTTATATCTTGGTATGTTGCGATGAAGTAAGGACTGGGGCATGGTCATATAGCTTTCGTATGCCGTGTTTGCGGGATGATCTTATTCTCTTCCTATGCGTCTTGGTATCTTGTACGTGTTGGGATTAGCATCTTACATATCAATATCTCTAGCATCTGAGAAGCTAAACAGTCTCTTATGCATTAGAGACTATTCTATGTTAAGACTAACTCCATACATATAACCAGCAAGCTATCATTATGTGTAGTGGAGATAAGCTCAAACCATTGTTTGTAGCGTCAAAGTCCAACACTAGCTGTTATTCATATCTTGTGTATGTTGGCTCACCATCTTGACCACATGCGTTCAGACAAGATTGTAACACGTTAGTTATGCATTGGATACCTCGACACCTTGGTCTCTTATACCCTGGTGCATAACATCCATATGCTATATCAAACATAAGGACTGCATTTCTTTTCATTTTGAGCAATTACTTGAAAGCTGCCCATCATCATCTTATCCATTTTATCTATCCATTCGTTCCGTCATCCTTAGCCAAGATCAATCAGCTCCATCATCCTTTGTCCATATTCCCGTTCCTGCAAAACAAGTGTTAGCCATACATAAGTCCATTACATATCTTTTTTCTTTACCATCTACCTATATGCATACATCTATCCATATCCTTACCATTTACATATTCATACATTTTCTATCCATTACCATTTGCATAAACATCCATCCATAATCCATATATAATCCATACACATAACATGCATAGCCATCATAATATCAACATCACAACCAATATAACATCATATAGATCGCCAAAACTGCCATATATATATACATGTGTGTCAAAATACAAGTGTCTACAATACAAGCTGAGCCCTGAAAAGAATGAATGTACAACAATGGCTCTAGGCCTCATCATGATACAATGTCAACAAGGTATGCCCTAGCGACTACTGCCAGCTCCCTCACCCTGACCACCACCACCAACAGGTCCTGTACCTGGTCCTCCATCTCTCGGTGGCCCCATCACTAAAGCCACTGACCGAGATCCACCTGACCTCCGTGAGCTCGAAGCCCCTGACCTGCTCCTGAAGCTAGGCTGTCTCTGCTCTGCCGGCACAGCTCCATAATATAAGCCCCTATAATACTCAGCCTCACCCTGCACTCTCCGAAGCTCGGCCTGTACCGCTGTCAACTGTGTGGCTAAGTACATAGTAGCTCCATCAGTCCCCAAGGCAGTCACTGCTCTATCCCGCTCACTAGTCATAACCTGCAGCTGCTGTACTGCCCTATCTCTCTCAGCTCGCAGACCATCTCTCTCTGCTCTCATAGCCTGCTCCTGCTGTACTGCAGTATCTCGCTCAAGCCTCATCATCTGCTCATGCTGCCTAGCTGTATCCCTCTCTCCTGTAACTCTCGCGAGCGCACCATCATCCTGTCCATCTCCTCTCTGTGCTCCCAGCTGTAGCTGAGCCTGATAAGTCTGTGCCTGTGCTCTAGCATGCCTCAAACTGATCACGGCCTGATGCCTATCCATCTCCACCCTCCTCAGCCTCATCTGTGCTCGCTGCCTCCATCTCCTCTCCTCTCTGATCCGTCTCCGCAGCTGCTGAATGCCCACATCATCCCCTGCTCCGATCTGTGCCTGTGGCTGCGCTAATATAGCTGGCTGACCTGGCACCTGCCCTGGCATCTGTATCCCTGGTGCAGCTGGCACTACTGCCTGTGCTGGTGGAGCCCGTCGTCGTCGCCTCCGAACTGGTCTCTCCATCCCAATCTCCCCAATCTCTCCATCTCGTGTCAACCGCGTCGGCCTAGCTGTCGCCCAGTATGCGTCATACTCTGGCAATGTACCTGGCTCTGCCGGACCCTGTCTCCACTGCCATGCTACTGGCTGCAATCCATCTCTCTCTGCCAAGGCTGTGTCCACCACAACCTCTGGACCCCAATCGAACACCTCCTGCCTCGTCCTCCCAAAAATGGCATCCCCTACAGGTACTGCCTGTGCCTCTCCAAACTGTCTCAGGGCTCTCTCTGGCAAATAGCGCTCGATAATGTACAAGCCGCGTCCAAAAATGTACCTCGCCTGTCTCGCATAAGCAAGCTCGGCATCCTCCTCCTCCCACTGCTCACATCCTAGCCATGGCCTCCATACAAACCTGTCTATCTCATCCAACCTCCGTCGCCAGTATACCACCCCTCGGCGCTGTCGATATGTCAAGGCTCCTCTATACATCCGTGCAAATGGCTCTCCTGCTAGCTCTGCCACTCTCACTCTCAGGAGCTCTGGATTTCTCTAGGTTTCTAAGCACAAATGAGCACAAATGAGCCTATTTGCCCTTGCAGCCCCTACTTATAGCCCTTCTCCAAACCCTAATTCTTCTATACCACAGCCTATTTTCTTCGCATCTGCCCTCTTTTCTGCCTTTTCTTCTATCGAGCGCCAACCCAGTCTTTCCTGGTTCGCCTGGCTTACCTCTCGAGGGGGCATAACCTGCCAGTTACACTGGGGCATAACTTGTTTATCGAACATATCTCACATCTTCTTTGACACAACGTTCTATCGAACATTGTATCAAAGAGGGGCAAAATGTAGACACCCAAATTTGTCCATGTCTAGCGACACCTTGTTAAATCCCTAATCCATTATCCAATTAATTAAATAAATTTTATTTATTTAATTAAAATCCCATTCTCATTCACTTAGCCAATTAATTAAATAAATTGTATTTATTTAATTAATTCCACATCATGTCTTATCTCATTTTATGCATTTATCATATTAATTAAATAAATTTTATTTATTTAATTAATTTCCAACTCATATCCCACTAATTCAAATACTTTATTTGAATTAAGCCTTTATCATTTATCACATTTCAACACTTGTCCATTTCCCATTTATCATGTGTTGTAAGACAACTTTCATTTAAAATCCTTCACATGTACAACTAATTGGACCTAAATTTAGTAACTTTCAATCTTAGCCATTCACATAGCCTTTGAATCTCCACCGTTGATTGATCTTGGTTGAGTCCTATATAAACAGCCTCTCATTCCATATGAGACACCCCCAGAAATCCAGAAATCTAGCAATCCAGCAATCATATAGCAACTCCATTATCATCTTGAGCATTCGAGCACTTGAGCTTTTATCATCCATCAATGGCAGCTTTCAGCTTTGTGATTGCTCATTGTTGAAGAAGCAGTCCACATTTCTCTCTCAAACAAGGAATCGCACGGTCTAGGTGATGTTATGCTTGCATTGCATTGTTCTTTTGGCTTCATTTAGATTAGATTCCTTGATGATGGTAGGGTTAGGGTTTCATGACTATGTCTGATCTTCCACACCTGACTTTCACCTATCACAGGTGCTATAACAAGAGACTGAGAAAGATTATAGAAAGTACAAATGTGAAGGTTGATGAAGGAATTGAAAAACCCTCAAGGTTTTATGAATATGATGAAGATGATCAAAATGGTGTTTTGACTCAAGGAGCCCAAGCCTCTTCTGAAAGTCAGATTCAAACTGATCCGGTAAATCAGGAAGAAGATATGAGTTTTAATGAGCCTGATCAACAAGCAGAAATGCAAGAATCTCCCAAAGTTCCTAGGTATGTAAAGCTGAACCACTCTGAAGATCAAATCATAGGTGATAAAAGCAAAGGTGTACAAACAGGAAGAAGGATTGCTCAAGATTCATAAGAGTATTGTCTGATTTCAAAGGTTGAACCCAAGACAGTGAATGAAGCTTGCAATGATGAAAATTGGACTAAAGCAATGGAGGAAGAACTGATGCAAATTGAGAAAAATCACACATGGGATCTTGTTCCCAGACCTAGAAACAAGAATGTGATTGGAACAAAATGGGTCTTCCGGAACAAATTGAATGAAGTTGGTGAAGTAATCAGAAATAAAGCCAGATTGGTCTGCAAGGGTTACTCTCAAATAGAAGGAGTTGATTTTGAAGAAATTTTTGCTCCAGTGGCAAGAATTGAAGCAGTCAAATTATTTCTTGCTTTTGCTACCTTCAAGGATTTCAAAGTATATCAGATGGATGTCAAGTCTGCCTTCCTGAATGGTGACTTGGAAGAAGAAGTATACATTGAGCAACCGGATGAATTTCAATTGTCTGATCATGGTGATATGGTCTGCAAGTTGAAGAGGCACTGTATGGACTGAAGCAAGCACCAAGAGCTTGGTATGAAAGATTGGATAAACATCTTTTGAAGATTGGTTTCAACAAAGGTACTGCTGACAGTAATTTGTATTTCAAAATTGACCATGAAAATATCTTGATTGTTGAAGTGTTTGTTGATGATATCATTTTTGGAGGAAGAGATAGTATGTGTAAAACCTTTGCAAATCAAATGAAAAGTGAATTTGAGATGTCCATGCTTGGGGAAATGAATTTCTTCTTGGGTCTACAAATCACTCAAACAAAGAAAGGAATCTTCATTTCTCAGACCAAATATGTGAAAGAATTGTTGAAGAAATTTGGGATGGAAGACTCAAAGCAAATGAGTACTCCCATGGAAACCAGATGTAAGTTGAGAAAGGATGATGACTCTCCCACGGCTGATCAGAAAAAGTATAGGTCAATGATTAGGACTGTTGTATCTTACTCAAACTAGACCAGACATTATGCAGGCTGTTGGTCTTGTTGCTAGATTTCAGGCTGATCCTAGAGAATCTCATGTCATGGCAATCAAGAGGATTTTTAGATATCTAAAAGGGACAGTTGAGTATGGTCTGTGGTATCCTAGAGATCATGATTTCTCTCTTCATGCATATACAGATGCTGATTGGGCAGGAGATGTGGATGACCAGAAGAGTACTAGTGGTGGAGCATTCTTTTTAGGGAAGAGATTGGTTTCTTGGCTAAGCAAGAAACAAGAAGCAATATCTCTGTCCACTACAGAAGTAGAATATATTGCAGCAGCAGGTAGTTGCACTCAAGTTTTGTGGATGAAGCAGATGCTAAGAGATATCAGAGTGGAGTATGAGGAGCCTATCACAATTTTCTGTGACAATTCAAGTGCAATAAATATATCTAAGAATCTGGTGTTGCATTTAAAGACCAAACATATATCCATCAAGTTTCACTTTTTGAGAGAGCAAGTGAACAAGAATGAAGTCAGATTGGAGTTTGTGCCTTCTAAGGATCAGATTGCAGATATCTTTACTAAACATTTACCTAAGGACTCTTTTGAGTCCCTCAGGGAGAAGTTATGGGTTATTGCCCCTCTGGTGATGAACTAAGGAGCACGGATGTGCATCAATCCGGTGGATATCATAGTCATATCTTGTGGTCTGGATTGATGGTGGGGAGCTGCTACTCAGGGGGAGCAGCAGGTATGATTCTAAAGTGGTGGAATTGCAAGTATGTGCCCTTTGCCATTGATGTCAAAGGGGGAGAGAAGACATGTGAAAAACAAGTGGTTGCTGATCAAAGGGGGAGTAGTAAAGGGAGAGAAGACATGTGAATGGTTGTTACTGATAGGGGGAGTTGTGACAATAAGGAGAAATTCTTGTCTTGATGATCAAAACAATTTTCACATCATATGTTGCCATCAATGACAAAGGGGGAGATTGTTGCAAGTATGGCCCTAACTAGTGTTGTCATTGATGTCAACATACTCTTGTTGTATTAATGATAAGGATTGGATGAGCTGTGAACTGAGGATATTGAGAAAATTAGTCTCAATCAAGAACAGTGAAGAACAATGATGACAGTAAGGCAAAAGTCCAAGATAGGCTAAGGATCAGAGGATGTGGATTAAAAGGTTTGTAGATATGTGTCTTAAGGTGATCTAGTAGAGATTTTAGAGGTCTACATGAAGATCTGAAGAAGGTGTGGCTGCTCAAGTAAAACTAGTTCTGATAGGTGTTCAGAGATGACATAGTGATACAGACAGGTCCGGTAAGATCCAGAAATGCATTATCCTATTCTGTGGATTTGAGGGAGTGTTGAAGAAGTCTTTGTAAAGTATCAACTCAATTGGTTCGTGGTTTAAAGGTCCGCAAGCATCTATTCCTTTATGACAGTAATGATAGACTGTGTTCTTGAGGTTCCGGATAAGGGGAGAAGGATTTTAGTAAGCAAATAAAGTGTGGATGTTCTTGGTGATTCAGGTAAGCTTCTGGAGGTCTTTGGATCGTACTCAGTTCATGTTGGTGATCCACATTGAAGTTGGAGCTCGCAATTAAGAAATCTTCCGGATGATGGTGTTCTTTCTGAGATTGGCCGACTGGATGAGTTACACATTATGCGGATGTTCTTGTTGATGTTTTCTAACTTAGATGATCATTCCTAAGTTGATGTCTTGTATAAATAAGGGATTGTGAAGTCATTTCAAATTTGTTCTTGTGGAGATGAGAGTGTGGTAGCAAGGAGGGGAGTGAAAGGCAGAGCATAAATATTGGGCTTAAATGGAACTGATTCAAGCATGGTGAAGATGCTATTTTCCAGTTCAAGTAGGTGATACTTATTTCTTTGTAGACAGTGTGTCTCCTATAGGCAGTGGGCCTCTTGTGAGCAGTGTGCTCAGGCAGTGAGCCCTAATTGGCATGTGCCATTTTGTTCTTTCTATTCTTCTAACAGAGAATACAATCTTGGGTTAATCACCCTGTGGTTTTTCCCTTAACTGGGTTTTCCATGTCAAAATCTTGGTGTCTCATGTGTTGATGTGTTTATGCTCTTGATTCATTGCATTATGTTTCCTTGATTATTTGCAAAGTAAAGTTAAGTGTTTAATTGGAAGAAAGTTTTGTACAACTGATTCACCCCCCCTCTCAATTGTCTGCCCTAAGTCTAACACTGCAACCTTACATCATCTTCTTTACATCTGCACTCATCCCAGCCAATAATAGCTCTCAATCAGCTATGACAAAGTTTTGTCCACTCCAAAATGACCACTCAAACCTCCACTATGTTTTTCCCTTATCAAATTCTCCCTCATTGAACCATGAGGTACACACAATCTCTTCTCCTTGAACAACAAATCCTTTTGACCAAGATACTCCAACCATGGAGTTCTATCTCTCTCCACGTGATTGTTACACACTACCCATGCCTCTTTGAAATCAACATTATCCTCATACAACTCCTGCATAGAGTCAAAACTAACAACATTTACTCTCATCTTATTCAACAACAAACACCTCCGATTTAATGCATCAGCCACTTTATTGGATTTCCCACTTCTATGTTTCAACATAAATGAATAACTTTGAAGAAATTGAACCCACATTAAATGCTTTTGATTTATCTTACCTTGTTTTTTTATAAACTACAATGCATGATGGTCAGTGTACAAAATAAATTCCTTTGATAGAAAGTAGTGTCGCCACTTCTTAAGTGCTTGTACAATGGCATAAAAATCTTGGTCATACACAAAGTATTTTCTTTTCATCTCATTCAACTTCTCACTAAAATACGCTATTGGTCTACCCTCTTGACTCAAGACTCCTCCAATCACTATCCCACTTGCATCACAATCAACTTGGAACACTTTTCCAAAATTGGGGAGTGCTAACACGGGTTCTTCCATCACTTTTGTCTTCAAAAATTTGAAACTTTGCTCTGCTGCTGCTGTCCAGACAAATTCCTTCCTATTACCCTTCATAGTTTTTGTAATAGGAGCACAAATCCCACTAAAATTCTAGATGAACTTCCTATAGAAGCTCACTAATCCATGGAAGCTTCTTGCTTCAAACATACTCCTTGGCGAAGGCCAATCCACAATTTCCCTCACTTTTTTTGGATCCATTTTCGATCCACTTCTGGAAACAACAAACCCCAAGTACACTAACTTCTCTTTCATAAAGCTCCACTTTTTCACATTCACTAACAATTTCTCTTCTTAAAGCCTTTACAAAACTACCCTAGAACATGCTACAAATGTTCTTTTGTTTTTTTGAAGATAAAAATATCATCCAAATATACAATGACAAACTTAGCAAGGTAGGGTTTCAACACTTCATTCATCAACTTCATGAAGATGCTTGGTGCATTTGTCAAACCAAATGGCATCACCATTCATTCGTATAATCCATCCTTCGTTTTGAAGGTATTATTCCACTCATCCACCTCTCTTATCTTGATTTGATGGTATCCACTCTTCAAATCAATTTTGGTGAAGTACTTGGCTCCACTCAAGTAGTCCATCATATCTTCCATTCATGGCAAGGGAAACTAGTATTTGATGGTTATGTTGTTTATGGATCTTGAGTCTGTACACATCCACCATTCACCATCGTTCTTTGGTGTCAACACTACTAGAATAGAACATGGACTCAAACTCTCTCTAATTAGACCCTTGTCCAACAACTCTTGTACTTGCCTATTTATTTCTACATTCTCCGTAGACATCATTCTATATGGTGCCTTGTTGGGAAAACTTGCACCGGGAATCAAATCCATGCAATGGCTTATGCTCCTCATTGGTGGAAATCCATCAAGAAACTCCTTCATCAATATGTCATCATATTCGTCCAAAATTTTCTAAACTTCTATTGGTATCTCTTCATTTTCCTTTGTTGTCCCGACTACTATAAGCTTTGGAATGATGGAAAAACATGTTCCCCCTTCTTTCAAGTCTTTCAAAAACTATTTACTAGAAACAAAGTAAACCTTCTAGAGTTGTTCTCCACTTCTTCTTCCCTATCTTTGATTGGATTTAATGTGTACTCTTTACCATTTTTCATGGTTCAGTATGTGTTTGTCCATCTTTCATGAACATCTCTTCTATCAAATTGCCAAGGCCTTCCCAAAAGTAGATGGCATGCATCTATTGGCATCACATCACATATTATTTCATCCATATAGTTTCCAATTTGAAAACTCACAAGGCATTTCTCACGTACCATCAAATTATGATCCTTTTGCAACCATGAAACTTGTCAGTATGGGCTAGGATGTTTTAATCTTTTCAATTTTAGCTTATCCACCATCTCTTCGAATACAATGTTATTTGTGCTACCGATGTCCACTACAACTTTGAAACACTTTCCACCTGCCTTGCACCTTGTTCTAAATAGATTTCTTCTTTGAATTGGTTCTGCTTTCTCTTTTTTGGTATTTAACAAAATCCTTCATAGCATTAGGGACTCTCCATCTTCAGGACTCTCTCCATAATTTGGTGCAGCCACACTCTCACTTTCAACCTGCTCTACATGAACTCTTACTTCCTTCCCTTTGCCATTATTTCACAGTATTTGTGGGCATTCAAATGCCCTATGACCCATCCCTCCACATTAAAAGCATGTACCTCCAAATCCTCTTGCTCTGCCTCTTCCAAAGTATCCTCTATCATGAGAATAATCTCCTCTTCTTCTAGAAGATTCTCCTCTTCCCTTGTTTTCTTGCATACCCTTGTGAGATGTACTTGCTTCATCTTGTTTGTTTTGGTAACTTCTACCACTATTATTTTGTCCTCTTCCTCTCAAAATATGCCCCTCCCATAGGAATTATGTTATTTTCTTGCAAGTTTCTCCTCCACTTTCAAGGCATATTGGTATGCCTCTTCTACACTAGTTACTCGAAGCATGCTCATTTCATCTTGAATTGAATTGTGAAGACCATTCACATACCTTGATACTTTTTCTGCATCATCATCCACATGCCCTACCCAGATGCTCAACCTATAAAACTCCTTAGTATACTCTTGTACATTCTTCTCTCATTGTTTCAAGTTTTATAGCCTCTTGAACAGGTTGAGTTGATAATCCACAGGCAGAAATTTTGCCTTCAACTTTGTCACCATTCTCTCCCATGATTTGATTTTCTCTTTGCCTCTTCATTGTCTTTCGATCTACACATGCTCCCACCATAAGGACACATGTCCCTTCAACTTTGTGCTAGCATACTTCACCCTTTTTGGATCCTCAATTGACTCCAAGTTGAAATAGTTCTCCATTTCTGATATTCAATCCACTAATCATTCTAAATTTAGATTGCCATTGAAACTAGGGGATCCAATTTAGGCTTGCTGTAAAGCCTAGCCATTGATCTCAAAAATCTCCCTTCCACTTCATCTTTATCATCTTCCAAGTCAATTTTAGATGTTGCATCTTCAGCCTCATCATCATTGATATCCACTACATGGATTCCTCTTTGCTGCATCATTTCTATTGCCTCCAACCTCATTGCTAATCTAGCTTCATGGCATCTCATCATTTCCATGAATACCTCATGGTCAACATTCTATGGTCCATTCCATGGTCCTCTTCATCCACCATACCCTCTTTGTTCCATGTCCACAACCCTCTACAATTGCGGGTCTCGATGTCCTCTCACACACCCACAACAAACTCCTTAGGGTTCTTCGTCTAACACAACACTGATCTGACTTTGATACCACTTAATGTAGCCTAGCTTGAAGGTCTTACCAGACAACCAACACTAGCACCAATACATTGCCAACTTGATCACAAATAAACCACAATATCACTCAAGCATATTCACTTTGAAACATAACACTTCAATTTGTGCAATCTGGGGAATATAAATATAATTATAGCTGCCACAAGAAACCAAATTAGACAATTTCACCATTCATTTATCAGAGACTCCAATGATATTATTACTGACAGCATTCAATGGGTTATTATGCAAGTTTTTATACAGCAATACAATGAATTTGAATTCAATATGGCTTATCTATGTTCAAAACCTTCTGTGATAGGAACCAAGCTACTTTGGCTTCAATGTGGCCTTTGTTTCTCCATTGCAATACAAATAATTCTATATATCTTCCAATTTCTTTTTGTAGTCCTTCAAACAACTTTCCTCTACATCACTCTTTGTTCTATCTCTACAATTCAATTTTCATTGTTTTATAATGAGTTCCTCCTCCTCTTCTTAGCCACCCCCTCTGCATGCACATTCATGTAGTTTTCAACTTCTTTTGTAGTGAACCCCAATACTCTACTATCGATGGGTTTTTATCTTGCTATAAGAATGAGATTCAAAATGTCTTAAGTCCTTTCGGCTTCAGCTGGGTGACACCTTGCAAGGAAAATCAAAAGACATTTATTAAATAAGATTTCATCTCACATGAGTGCTACCCACGCACCTCCTTTAGGTGTTCTCATATGTTAATGCAAGGCATTGAAATGCTAACACCATACATGTTTTAACTTGAATTCCTTTGACCAGGTCTTCCAATCTAAGCCGTGCCCCATCTGATCTAGCAAACAAAAATAGAACTAATACAAATTGGAGTATTCAACATGTTGTTTTCATGGACCCATGCCTTGGACAAAAATCCAATCTCTGTGAGCTCAATTCACTTAGGGTGATCTAATAAAACATTAAATAAAGAAATTGGTATGAAGTTATTTGATTTTGGACTCCCACGGTTGGCAGAAAATTGACCTCCAAGCACTCTAAATCACCTTCACTTATTGTGGAATAACTAACAATGGATAAAAGGAAACATATTGCTCTTCAATTGGCACACATGGTTGTCCCATACCACAATTTTATTAAACACTCTTTGTGTAATTTATAAAACAACTGACAACAATGATGCTCTGCCTCTGTAATGTGTCGTACCTCTTTGTATTTTTTAAAAATCTTTGCACGATATTTTATTATTTTATTGTGTGTTCTTTTAGAAACTAGAGAGAAGAATGCAGAAGGGGTTTTCATTTTCCCTGTAGAAATGTTTTGAAGCATGCAATATAGGGCATATATGGAAAACCCAGAAAAGATACAATAGATATAAAGAAACTAACTGATACCCAGATAGCAAAATACCTAAATATTAATTACTATGACATACCCATGTTTAGTTTTGCAACTTGATACATATGCTGAGACTAGACCAGCAAGTGGGTATCATAGAAGTCACTCAGAATCTCCTCAGAACATGAAGTAAAGTAGATACAAATGTTATCAGCAACAAAGGAGGCTGCAAACGCCCAAAAAAGTAGCAATATCTACACAAATAAATGTATTTCATTGTCTTCTATCTACTCAATCAAAATATGCAAAATATATCATGTTCTTCCACAAACTCTCACCAAAATAAATCCCAATGGAGCACAACTGCGAATACTGGATGCATCCGCCAATGAAGTATTTGCTAATGGAGGTTTTCATCCCTAGAAGCCAAGATCAAATAAATCTTGTAGAGGTTTTCATCTGAGCAAGATAATACCAAACCTTAGAGCCAAGCTCCAAAAACCCTCATGGGAATATCTCAACAAAAGAGAAAAATCAATATCCAAGCAAATCCAAATGAGAGCACTTTTCCTCCTTTTATACTTTTTCATCTGGGAGTCTCCAAAATCCTCTTGCATATGGGATAAAACATGAGAGGGAAAATACATTTTTAAATATTATAATTCTCTTTAATTCTTTTCTCAACATCACCCTTAAAGTCCCCTCTTTTAAAACAACATTAAGTTGTTGAGCCTAGGCACCACGGTCCAATATTAAATAATAATGTTTAATTTACGGACTTTAAAACGAAGGCCAAGATGATGTCAGAAACCAATGATCTATAGCTCGTTGGAAAGGTCTTGACAAGATGAATCCAACCCCACTCTCAAGATCCCATTCCAGTGCCAATCCCAAACTTACTAAAAATAGTAGGAACGACCATAAGCAAACTGAGCCAACTCAAAGGGTGCCAACTGGATCCACAAACCATATGATAACTCCGAGCTCAGTGCAATGTCTATGAGAGCTAATAGTCGACTACCTATTCACCCAAACAGCATCAAATTGCCACTTACTAAAAATAGTAGTGACCACCAAGGACCAAAGAGAACAAACCCAGAAAAACCCAGAAAGATAAACGACATGCAAGCACTTACTATAAATAGTAAGTACAGATAAGTTGTCTGAAATCCCTCCAGAAAGTGTCAGCCATCTTCACTGGATCTCCACTGGATCACCAACCCAGAAAGCCCATTTTGACCAATCTACAAGAGAATCTGAAAATGGGGACATTACAGTCCGCCCTTCCCAAAGATTGCTTGTCCTTAAGCAATTTGCACCTGCATGCCCAAGCTAAACACCAAGATCCCAAACCAATCTGGAAAATGTCCAATAGCATCTCCACTGCATCCGCTGGGTACAGGTAAAACCATGCTCAGATCAATGTAAATAGCTACCCCAATATAGAACAATCTGCTAGACATAGGAAACCTTGGGTCCCAAAGCCAATATGGAAGTCTGCCATACACATCATCCATTAATTCCCACTGCACAACTCTGATATAATCTTCACCATGCAAAGAGTGGTGAAGCAACATGACGAAATCTAACTGAACTGATATGTCAAACCTGTCACCACCTGAATCCCAGCACATCAGAACCTCACATCCATCAATCATGAAGAGGTAAGTGGATCTTGGAGTGTCTGACCCACATCCCCTTCCATCCTCTGCAAAACTCATATGGATGTATTGACTATCCAACATGGGTGCTGGAAGATATGAAACTGCCTCTCTCAAATTGAGGGAATGATAAAACTCTCCTCCATCACTGCTGTAAAGACTAAACATACCATCATGCCTACTGATACTACAACCTCTCAGAGGCCATGTCTCAAATGGAAGTTTTCGAGACCAAGAAGTTGCATACTCTGTCTGATACATGTCACCATGATGGTAATCTGATCTCTGGCTCTGCAAATAATCCTCTAACTGTATCTAAGTCAGCCACCTGAAATCTTTAGTTCCATCTCCTATAGATGGCAACCCTTCATCCCACAATGGATGGTATAAATCCTGAGCTGATCCACACTTACGTATCATCAAGTCATCTATGTGTGGACTAAAGGAAAAATGATGAGCACTCCTCACTATGTAGTCAAGATAAAAAGGACCTACCTGTGTCAATGGTTGACTGCCATAGTCATGAGGAACACACTCCTTATCACTTGAATCAGAAGATGGCTCATGTCTCTAATCCTGAATAGCTAATTGGGTAGATACTCTGCATACTCAATAGTAAAGTCATGATCTGCAAGCAATTAGAGGTATTCTGATTTAATCCACTCCATGGCATGCTAGATAATTCTCAAATCAAATGTAGATGTGCCCGCTACTACCCCTATCTGCCTCTCCTCCAATTGTGCCATCCAAAAGAGATCCTCCACAAACTTGTGGGTACTGTTAATACGAGTTAAGGTTTGAACAACCTTATCCTCAGAAACCTTCAGCTGATATCTCCAACCCTGTGGTCTAGTAAGCTATCTATCACAATAAGCTGCATAGGATGCAATCTTTGATTTGCTTCCAAGAGAGGGAAACAAACCAACATGAGAATCAATCTCCCTATTGGATGATGCCCTGCATATCTCCTGTGAAAATGATGAAGTAGTGTGGTGATCCATCACACAACTCATTGGAAATTTCACTACTATACCACAAGAGCCATCAACAACCTGCTCTGCATCACCTGTCATGAGACTAACCTCAGGAGAGCCTGGTGCATCATGTGGTTCTCTACAACTCTCATCCAAAACAATCATCCCATTGGTGTCACCTACACCAGTAAATGAAATGGATGTAACCACATCCTCCAAATGCTCATTACCACTATCCGTGGATGTATGCTCATCACAACATGCTGCCATAGATCTATGAATCATATTTGTATGTGATGAAGATTCTGCCAAGCTCAACTCCATGGTAAGCTCATCTATCCACAGCTTTGACTCTTGAAGGGCTAATTGTGTGCTCTTCAAAGAGTCTGTGGTGACCCCGAGCTCATAGGTGAGCTCATCAACCTCCTCTTCCTTTCCCCTTAAAGCATCATGATAAATACCATCGAGCATGAGAAGATGACTTCTATCTGATAGCAACTGTAGGTAATTATTCTTGATTACTCCAACTGCATCTCTAAGTGCCTGGAACTCAGCAAGGGAAAGTTCACTATCAAAGTGCTTATGTGTTTGTGGAGTCTTCCAACAATAATTTACCAACAACTGCTGAGCAACATCAAAGTGTTCTATGGCTGTAGCAATCATGCCTTCATTCATCTTCAATTGTCCTGTTAAATGATTAGACCCCACTGACAATTTGTCTCCACACAAATTTTCTGATTTGAAATCTGCACTATGGAAAGAGGCTAAATTATCATCACTTACCGATTGGTAAGCATCCACATGTGTGCTATCAACTTCACACGCGTCCTCTTCAAGTGTACTATTGTTATGAATCTCTTGGGATGGCTCAACTGATATCCTAGAGGTTGCAGAATTGGTAATATCAATGCACACCTCCCCTATCCAAATTGATGCATGCACATCCGTCAAACAATCCTCAGAACCATCTCCATTATTCTGGTCAAAGGTTATGGCAGCATCAAATTCATCACCCATGGTTGATTTAAAGTCTTTATCTGCATACCTTTCACCTAGGTCCTTTGAGGACTTAAGACTTTCAATATCAATGCTCTCAGGCTCACTTGCAAAGTCACCTTCTAGCAATCTATCAATCATTTTTAATTCATTCTCAGAAGTAGTAACTTCAAGATATTCATCAAAGCGAGGCCCAGCTTCACAAATCTTTGTTGTAGTCTTTCCCAAATCAGCAAACTCTCCTTCACATGTCTCTTGATCAATGCTCTTGTTTTCATCATACAAAGACTCAGGTTCATCTTTGTTCTCATTATTATTTGGTTGCAATGAACAGGAAGTGGAAGTTTCTCTTTCACATTCTTTGTTGTTTCCACATTTATGACTAGATGTCCAAGCTTCTTAGCATGTGAAACAACGCTGCTTTCTTCTCAACTGATTCTTGCTCATTCTTGTAACCTGTAAACCACAAGCAATGTATTCTTCTTCTGTTAAGAGATGTTTAATTTTCTCAATTTTCTGCTCAACCATGGTCTTTGACAACTTATACGCTGTAGGAGAAACATGTTGTTCCTTTCTCCAAATAATCAACAAATTTGATAACAAAAACTTGGAGATGTCCTTATCTTCATCTATAATCAGAGACAAGATAGTCTGCATTGCTATTCTAACTTCATCTGTATGATATGTTCTGATCTTGTCCACGAAACAATGAAACATTTCGAGTAGTACATCACACCTGAGATCAATCAGAAGATGACAAGATCTGACTTTTGCCATCACATCTAACATCTTAACAATCTTTTTAAAAGATAAACTTTTGGTATCACCTAGCCCATGAAAGCTTTCAATAATCAGCTGTAACATCTCCTTCATTAAGTCATCACTGTAAGGTGCTTCAGGAGCTGTAATTCTCATAAATTCACTGATGAATGTGATAACTGCCAATCTTAAATATTTTTATCAGGATGCTTCAACCATTCGAGCTTACTCAACAAGGTCTTTGGAAGCATCAATGATAGTGGCAATAGCCGAAAAGGTCCCTGAGGAATTTTAGATAAGCATTCCTCAACTTCTTCCAGAGCTAAGAAGTCAGCTTCATCCGACCAGTGCAAAGATGTCAGCTTCCTATAAGCATTATAAAGTCTTCTACACCGACCTTTGTCCCAAAGAGATGCTATGATATCACATTCCATGGTCAAAACCTATCAACTGCCCAACTCTGAACACTCATGCAAGTGCTTATCACTCACATGCAAAGCTAAACTGCATGTCTCATATTTTCATTTGCATGTCTGAATCTGACCTCACAGGATGGCAAGATCTTTAGCTCTGATACCACTATAATGTGTCATACCTATTTCTATTTTTTAAAAATCTTTGTGTGATATTTTATTATTTTATTGTGTGTTCTTTCAGAAACTAGAGAGAAGAATGCAGAAGGGGTTTTCAGTTTCCCTATAGAAATGTGTTGAAGCATGCAATATAGGACATATATGGAAAACCCAGAAAAGATACAACAGATATAAAGAAACTAATTGATACCCAAATAGAAAAATAGAAAAATATCAATTACTATGACATACCCATGTTTAGTTTTGCAACTTGATACATACGCTGAGACTGGACCAGCAAGTGGGTATCATAGAAGTCACTCAGAATCTCCTTAGAACATGAAGTAAAGTGCATACAAATGTTATCAGCAACAAAGGAAGCTGCAAACGCCCAAAAAAGTAGCAATATCTACACAAATAAATATATTTTGTTGTCTTCTATTTGCTTAATCAAAATCTGCAAAATATATCATGATCTTCCATAAACTCTCACCAAAATGAATCCCAATGGAGCACAACTGTGAATACTGGATGCATCCGCCAATGAAGTATTTGCTAATGGAGGTTTTCATCCCCAGAAGCCAAGATCAAATCAATCTTGCAGATACTTTCGTCTCAACAGGATAATACCAAACCTTAGAGCCAAGCTCCAGAAACCCTCATGGGAATATCTCAACAAGAGAGAAAAATCAATATCCAAGCATATCCAAATGAGAGCACTTTTCCTCCTTTTATACTTTTTCATCTGGGAGTCTCCAAAATCCTCTTGCATATGGGATAAAACATGAGAGGGAAAATACATTTTTAAATATTATAATTCTCTTTAATTCTTTTCTCAACATCACCCTTAAAGTCCCCTCTTTTAAAACAACATTAAGTGGTTGAGCCTAGGCACCAAGGTCCAATATTAAATAATAATGTTTAATTTACGGACTTTAAAATGGAGGCCAAGATGATGTCAGAAACCAATGATCTATAGCTCGTTGGAAAGGTCTTGACAAGACGAATCCAACCCCACTCTCAAGATCCCATTCCGGTGCCAATCCCAAACTTACTAAAAATTAGTAACGACCATAAGCAAACTAAGCCAACTCAGAGGGTACCAACTGGATCCACAAACCATCTGATAACTCCGAGCTTAGTGCAATGTCTATGAGAGCCAACAGCCGACTACCAAGTCACCCAAATAGCACCAAATTGCCACTTACTAAAAATAGCAGTGACCACCGAGAACCAAAGAGAACAAACCCAGAAAAACCTAGAAAGATTAACAACATGCAAGCACTTACTATAAATAGTAAGTATGGACAAGTTGTCCGAAATCCCTCTGGAAAGTGTCAACCATCTCCACTGGATCACCCGAACACCCTGTGACATCGAAATATTCCTCTGATTATGCTGTCACCAACCCAGAAAGCCCGTTTTGACTGATCTGCAAGAGAATCCAAAAATGGGGACATTATAGCATCCTCAAAATGATCGCGACTCACCATTTGTGCCCAAATTGTACCATCAAACTAGAGAGAGGTTAGTTGCAACAATCATTCAATGAAGTTGCCTATCAATCACGATAAAATTAAAAATACACCAAAACAACCAAACTAAAACAACAAATATGGTGCAATCAAACAACACTAAAAATTATTTTTGTGTGATGCTGGATTGCACATTCATCCGAATGCTCCTACAACAAAAATATGGTAGTACATCATGGTTGTTATAAGGAGGTTGGATAAAGACCATCCACCACCTATTCCAATTTTTTATATATATCATTATGATTGTACCAATGAATAGGCAATATTTTAGAAGTCATAGCAATGAGTGCATTAGTTTTGGAATTGGTGAAAAAAGTACAAATTTGGCCTTTCGTTATCTCTTTTTCTTCACTTCATCATAGGATAACTTCGTCACAGAAAATTAGTGACATGAATCTCTACGAGTTTTCCATTGATAGATTTGACTCATCATTGATTCAACTATCTTCATTATTGCTTCTAATGATGAGGCAAGTGATGCATGGTGGGGGTTTTCTATGTGTGCTTTCAACATTGAAGCTATTTCTACAATTTGAATTTTATTTTATTTTAAATGTCAATAATAAATCCTCTTGGCTTTATCCATGGTTTGTCAGAAGTGTTGGAGGATATTTAGGTTATATGGGGTTTTCTTTAGGTATTTCTTCATCTAAATTAGGTTTTGGGTTAGGGTTTAGAGGAGTTGGTATCAAAAAATGTATTCTAAAATACTAAAATTTATGAAAATGCAAACAAGATTTGATTAAAAAAAACATGAAAATCTTGACTACTTATCTCTTCTATGATGCAACATTGGAAAACAACTTGAGACAAGGTTTGCAAATGTTTTTGAATGTTCAAAAATCACTCAAGTTTTAGTTGATTTCCACTTCCTAGTCATGAGTGTTTGCTAGCTAATTCTTTTTTTTCCTTTATGTAACTAATAAATGAGCACACTATATAACACACTTGTGTTATGTTTATTTTAACATATAACTCAATCACATTCCTTTTGACATTATTGATTTGGCCTCTTTTTGTCCCCCAATTTGGTGCGCTCACCCAAGTAGCTACTATGCCATAGGCTTAGTGACAAATCTTGCAGTGGATCATACAGTGGATGTAGTAATTGATTAGTCTAATTGTTCTAGAAAAGAAACCTCTAGGAATACCCTCATGGGTTTTGTTGAGCCCAAAGTGAAGAAGACATTATCTACCCTAAAGAATTGACTTAAAGTTGTCCATTTTCTATTGATGAGTCTCTACCATTTCCTTGATGATAAGTCACTAGGTGATCCCACAATAGTATGTCCCACTTTTTAGCCTAAGTGGGATATTGGCATTACCGATTAAATTAAATTTCATATTCTATCAATTATAACAAGCAAACTATTAAGAATCTGAAGATGATGTGAACTCCCAATTTTTTAGATTTTGTGTGTAGATTCTAAATGTATATTTTAAAAATTTAAAAATAATTTATATCATTTTTAATAACTTGGTAAATAAGTGACATTTATTCCATTACGCATTTTATTAAAAATAAGATAAAATCACAATTTCTTAAGCACAGATCACTAACACTAGTATCTAATGGATGCATATTTTTTCATAATTTTTTGTTACCTATTTTATTAATTTTAATTTTTTAATTCACATTAATTATAATTTAGGGTGATTATATTGCATAATGCATAACTTTTATTTACGTATTGAAATTAATTAATTTTGTATTGAAACAAGTACATCAATACAAAGTGTCAATATTTTTCAAAAAAAATTGCTACCTTGTTCTATTTTTCTACTTGCAACAAATAGAGACTCATTTTTCATAAAAGACCTATGTTCACTAAAAATAAAAAATAAAATATCATAGTTAAATAAATTATATTATAAATTATACTAATAGGAAAGCTTACTCTTACAATCCTACAAAATTTCATGTCATAGTGACTCTATATGATGGTCCAACTCCTATTTTGAAACAAAAAATAAAAATAAAAACAATGAGATGGCATCAAAGGTAGTTTCATATAAAGGATCTTTGAATGAAGGTGGGTAAAAGTTTAAAGTTGTATCACACTTTCAGCCAACTTATCAGCATAAATGAATTTAAACATTCTAACTGAAAGTCAATTTTAGTGAAACATATGTTCTAACTGGATTCATTATAGATAAATTAGATATAGGCCATAACTTTTACAACTACAAGTGTCCACTATATATATATATATGAATTTAAATATTTCTAACTGAAAGTCAATTTTAGTGAAACATATATTCTAACTGGATTCATTATAGATAAATTAGATATAGGCCATAACTTTTACAACTACAAGTGTCCACTATATATATATATATATATATATATAGTGGACACTTGTAGTTGTAAAAGTTATGGACACTTGTAGTTGTAAAAGTTATGGCCTATGTATATATATATATATATAGTGGACACTTGTAGTTGTAAAAGTTATGGCCTATATCTAATTTATCTATAATGAATCCAGTTAGAACATATGTTTCACTAAAATTGACTTTCAGTTAGAAATGTTTAAATTCATATATATATATATATATAGTGGACACTTGTAGTTGTAAAAGTTATGGCCTATATCTAATTTATCTATAATGAATCCAGTTAGAACATATGTTTCACTAAAATTGACTTTCAGTTAGAATGTTTAAATTCATTTATGTTGATAGGTTGGTCGGTTCATTTATGCTGATAAGTTGGCCGGAAGTGTGATATATATATATATATATATATATATATATATATATATATATATATATATATATATATATATATATATATATATGTATATATATAATCATTTTGGAGCTAATTTACCAAAGGAATAAAATTATTTTAAAAACTTCTTGTTCTAATAACTCCTACTCATGTAATTTTTTTTTTTTAAATCTAAAAATACCCTCTCATAGATCAATGTAGCTTGTAAAAATATGATTTTTTAATATTTACATTAGTATTTTTTTAAATTTATTTTTGCTAAAAGTAGGTCATAAACACCAAAATATAATGTTGTTTGCCCTCTCAAGAAAAACACTAAAGATTATTTTTAAAAAATTGAAAAAAATATGATGCACTAGAGGAGAGATTTGAGATGATATATTTGTTTTTCTTATTTTGGATAAATAATTAAGATAAAAACTGACATCCCATAAAAATAGTTGTGATTTTATTCTATGTGATTTTCAAGATTTATTTTAAAATATATATTTATCAAAATGAAGAAAAATTAATCCATGCACTAAAGTTTTAAGTTATAAATATCCTAAAAATAATTGAAGGAAAAAAAAAAATTTACCATATAAAGAGTGGCATTCCACTTAACCTTATTTTATTAGTTTACATCATTTTAAAATTCAAAACATATAAGTGACTTTGTAATGATTCAAGTGAAAAATTTAAATTAGTGTTGGTCATTTCCTTTATAAAAGTGTGACACAACTTTAAACTTTTACCCAGGTACGTGAAGGAAAACCTTCATTTAAAGGTCTTTCATATTAAAGTCCCTTTCATAAAGCATTTTGAACATGAAACATTTAACAATTGAAAAAAATACCTTCACTCAAAGGTCATAATGGCATCACTTTCAAATGAAGGTCCTTCATCCGTAGGTATTTTGTAATTTTTGGCAACTTGGGCTCATTTTTTTGCCTTGTCCCATAAGAGGGGTGCACTAGTGTGGAATCACCCTACTAACATTGGGAATAGATTCACAATCTAAGAATGTGGAGTTGTGACTTCAAGAGTGAACAATATGATATGAAATGTAAGTATAAGCCCCTTATAAACACTATGTTGAGGATCAATACATACATTCAATGTACTAAGGTTTTTGACAATAGATAGGATGTTGACAAATGCAAAACCCTCTATTAATTCTTTGTGATACATGGCAAGAAAAAAGAGAGATTCTCCAATGAGTGTGGTCACTTGTGGATCCAAAAAGCATATGATAACAAAGCCAAAATAAAATGAAAATGTCTTGATCTTGCCATTGTTGAATGGCTAGTTTTAAGAAAAAATTATAATCAAAGAAATATTTCTACCATTTCAATTTGTTGGAATTACAATATTAAAGTATGAGTTGGATAGTTGAGTAGTCATGTATAAAAAGGAGTAAGTTAAATAAAGTATAAGTTGGATTGTTGAAAAGGATGTTCCAAGTGGTGCGACATATTGAATCGTTGATTATAAATAATGTCCTAAATAGTTTTTTTATGACCAATAGTCTAAAATTTTGTACAACAATCCTACGCTTTGTAGCTAGATAAATTTGAAAATAAAACTTGGCATTCATTGCATAGCACTAGATTTGACTTCAACAAGTTGGAGAAGTGATTTGCATGGTAGGAAATGTAATGCAAGTCTCAACGCCTTATAAATACTATGTCGAGAATCAGTGCATGCATTCAGCCCACTAATGTTTTTGATAGTAGATAGGATGCCAACAAAAGCAAAGCTCTCTATCAATTCTTTGTGATATATGATGAGAAGAAAGAGAGATTTCCAAACGAGTGAGATCATTTGTGACTCTAGAAAACAGATGAAAACATACCCAAAACAAAATGCAAATGTCCCAATTTTGACATTGTTAAATTATTGGTTTTTAAGAAAAAAATGCAATAAAAAAATCTTTCTAACATTTTAATTTATAATATACATACTTTTAATTGACTTGCTGTTATTTAATAGTTTGAAAAGAAAACTTGAGGCAACATATTAGAGCATAATGTCTGAGGTTCTGCCTCTTTTCTTTAAAAAAAAAAAAAAATAACATATTAGAGCATAATGTTTATACACATGAAGATGACAGCGCTACTTAAACATCATCCACTTCAATGGTCAAACTGTCAATAGCAATTTTACACCTCATCCACAACAAAAACCTATTTTTATTGACTAAAATTGACTTTTTACTGATTGATGTTTAAAAACAGTCCAATATGACAAAAACAATGGCGTTCGTGTTATTGCCTTTTTACTGTGGATGTTATAATTTGGCCCACAGCTTTTCCAGTGGGCAAAACCAAAACCCAAAACGGGGCGCTGGGTAAGCAGAAAACCAACTGTGAAATAGGAGTCCATGGTTTTTATAACGCCCATAAAAACACACTCAATGCCATAACCCAATCGCTTAACGGCAAAGGTTGAAACATATTTCGAAGGTGTTTGTGATTTGTTTACGGCATTTAACGGAAGCAGCAATGGCAGACGGAGGTGATGAGCAGCAGAGGACTGATAAGCCCGCCACTGTCTCTGCACATCTCATCCTTCTCAATCCAACAGATAAGTCGGTTTCCTGGAACGATTTTATCTTGGGAGGATCTCAGATTTCTAATAAACTTGTAAAAACGCTCGTGGAAAAGTTTAGAGAGCCGAGGAATGTGTTCCATGCGGCGATTGAGGAGGGATTCTTCTCTGCTTGACTTACTGGCAAAACATATTTTCTGTAATTTCAGTTGTATAACAAGTGTTCAACGTATTGTGTGTACAGATATAACACAGGGTGCAGATGTAAACCCTGTTCAACGTCTGTACATTTTTATCTGATATAATTATAATTAATCCCAATTTAGTTATCTACTCTGTTGCTTAAAAGGTTTGGGCGTCTATGGCCGCACGCTAGTCTACTCAATTTATCAGTTTTGCCAATTGGGTATCATAAATTCTAAACAACCGTGCATTTTTTTTTGAAGTAGTTGTAGATTTTTAAGCAAAGGTATTTCAAAATTTTGATCTCTTATCACATGAGTGTTGTTCAAATTGATTTGGTAGAAAAATTGTGATATAATAAGAGATAAAAAGTATGGCCAAATGCAGAGTCTGTGTGTTAATCTTACGTAGAGATTTGCATATATTTTACCATGGTTAAGTAGTATGTTGTTAATTTGGAGGTGTGAGGTTTTTTCCTTAAAGATCATTTCTTTTTGGGGGATGATAGGGCATGGAAGAAATGTCCTACAATATGATTGCATAAAAACACTAGTTAATAAGTCATCTAAAGACAAGTGTATGCAATTATCAAGTGAAAATGTCATTTCTATATGTTTGTTGTAATGATTTTGAATTGCTTAAAAGCAGTCCTTTCATAAATGTGGATAAGTTTAATTTTTTATTTTCCACTTTATCTTGCGTTTTTCTTGGATGTCAAATATTGTATATATCATAGGGGGACTTGGGCTAGTAATACTTTGCTCTATAGTTGTTGTAAATGAAGAATAGTAATTTAATGAAGTAGAAAATTGTAGAAGGTTTGGAATAGATGGGAGGATCTATAATCAAACATATTTATAAAAGAGAAATGTAATGATAAAACACAAGGCTATATAACATAGAATTTTGGTAAATGCATTTATGTTCAGATGCAATTCAAGTGAGTAGTAACATTGTTTAGGGAACACAAAGTCAATGGGTAAAGAGTATTTTAGGAATTAGATAGTCTAATTTTGCATGCTTATGAGTAAAATACATAATTCTCTAATTCTGACCAAGAAGTTGCAACCTATATACACCCTCTACTATAGACTTGTTCTCTTATTTTCAAAGCAATGTTATGGCATAAAAAAGTTAGCTCATTTAAAGAAAGTAGAGGTAGATGGGAACAATGGATGCTCTTTATGTCAATTCAAAATAAAAGAAATTGTACTTCTAGCTGAAATACTTGTTTTTAACTACTTGGCTTAACATTTTCATATTTTTCAAAATAAGAGACAAATTTTATGGGCTAATAGCACAATGTATTTGTTTAGTGTGAAAAAGGGGGGAAATGATTAAAAGGGTTAACTCCTCCTTTCACTACAAACATATCAACTAAGTTTCAAACGAGTTGAATCACACTTTTACAAGAGGATTCACCTACAGGTTAGGCTGTCACTTGGAACGATGTGGAAATTTAGAGATTGTCAATTAATGTATCAATTTAATGCTCAAATACCTTTAAAACTCTAATTATGCAAAATAGTAAGTAAAATGATGAATTACGACAAATGCTTGCAAACTAAGGTAGTAGGCAGATATTAGTTACTAACCATTTTTCAAAGTTGGGGATGCAGAATACTCGGGGAAACTGGCATTAGCACCCCTGTCCAAGGTGGTGTTTTCTTCATGGAATCCTGATCTCCTTCCAACACTGATAATCACTATACTTTCTATTTCCGTCCTAGGAGATGCGGAGGACACTGACACTCGAGCCCGAGTCCAAGGTAGGGTGTTCTTCAGGATGTCAGAGCCTTTTTAGATGCTAATTGTCACTGTCCAAATGATTTTTGTGTTTTCAACCTTGGAGGACACTAGCATTGGCGCCTGAGTCCGAGCAGTGTTTTTCTTCAAAGATCTGGTATCTACACACTGTGTTATTGTTCCCTACAACTCCAGTCCGTTTAGATGCGACACCTATAACCTGTAATCACAAGGAGTGTGGTTGGGAGTTGTGGTGTTTAGAGGCTTGCCTCAATCAAGCCTCAGAGAGACATTCAAGTCTTCCGAACACCGTTGTCAGATAAAGATTGTGTATCCCTGCGAGATAGAGGCAAAACAAATTGATAAATGATTCAAACATAAATAGATATCACCTCGGAGGTGTAGATCTCACATAGATGAATGCTCTTCAACAAATGAGAAGATAAAGCTAAATCTGCAATCACAAACACAATAACAATGCTCTGCTCTTCAACAATGAATATCTTGAATGCTCTAAGATCATAAGTTTACCATAAGTTCACAATCATCTTCTAGTTAGCTTCCAGTTTGTAAATGAAACCCTAAACATGCTTATATATGCAACTAAACACATTCCTACTAAAAATTTCATAATTCAAACTTAAGATGTCGGCATGGGACCTAATTAACGGTCACAAAACCGACATTCAAATTTGGAACCTACTTGAAATATGGCAGGGCAAAGGTGCTAGCGCCCGTGTCCACAGGTTATTTTTCAAGGCAGGGCTAAGTGCCACAATGTCCTTCATTCCCCATGTGACATAGGTTTCAGGTTATTTTCTTCCGAGAGTCAGAATGAACATGTATGATGCCAAACAAAGGACTCGGGAGCTAAACCTAGGAGGGAAAAAGTTCAAAGAGACATTTTCTGACATAACATTTAATCCCCAGTTTAATGTATGTATAAACGCAAGGCCCATACATGCATTACAGTACAATCAAAACACAGCAAACACGCTAGGCACTTGAAGCTAATGTATGCACAAAGATTGAGGAACTATTTCTAGCCCCCAGTCTCAGGTAGACATTATAGAAATCATGCCGTAGACATGCAAAACACATCGAAGACAGTAACAAGCACGTAAAACATGGAGAAGACAGTTACAGTTACGCAAAACACTGACAAGACAGTATTGAAGACACGCAAAACACAATGAATACAGTGAATGCAGTGATTATTTCTTTTTCATTTTCATATATATGAATGCAAATGCAAGAACAAGAAAAATAAACACACCACCCAAAATGCAAGAGGGACCCATCGCCTCACATCTTTAGACTGCATATGGGGCAACGGACACGCAATACAAATCTCAGAGTGTAGGAAGGACTCATCGCCACATGTTTTTAGACTACACTTGAAAACAAACACGCCATACAACTCTTTGTTAACATTTTAATTTATAATATATATACTTTTAATTGACTTGCTGCTATTTAATAATTTGAAAAGAAAACTTTAGGCCAAATATTAGAGCATAATGCTTATTCACTCTATTTAAACATCATCCACTTCAATGGTCAAACAGTTAATAGTAATTTTACACCTCATTTATAACAAAAAGTGGTAAATATTTGTCCTATTTTTATTGGCCAAAATTAAACTTTAACTATTGAAGTGGATGATCTTTAAGAATAACCATGTTTATCCACTGCCTATAAAAAGGTGCTTCACGAAAATGACAAGATACAAGACAAAAACAACTTCACGAAAATGACAAGATACAAGACAAAAACAATGGCCGCTCGTGTTTTTGCCTTTTACTGTGGATGTTATAATTTGGCCCACAGCTTTTCCATTGGGCAAAACCAAAACCAAAAACGGGGCGCTGGGTAAGCAGAAAACCAACTGTGAAATAGGAGTCCATGGTTTTTATCACGCCCATAAAAACACATTCAATGCCATAATCCTATCGCTTAACGGCAAAGGTTGAAACATATTTCGAAGGTGTTTGTGATTTGTTTACGGCATTTAACAGAAGCAGCAATGGCAGACAGAGGTGATGAGAAGCAGAGGACTGATAAGCCCGCTATTGTCTCTGCACACCTCATCCTTCTCAATCCAACAGATAAGTCGATTTCCTGGAACGATTTTATCTTGGGAGGATCTCAGATTTCTAATAAACTTGTAAAAACGCTCGTGGAAAAGTTTAGAGAGCCGAGGAATGTGTTCCATGCGGCCATTGAGGAGGGATTCTTCTCTGCTTGACTTACTGGCAAAACATATTTTCTGTAATTTCAGTTGTATAACAAGCGTTCAACGTATTATGTGTACAGATATAACACAGGGTGCAGATGTAAACCCTGTTCAACATCTGTACATTTTTATCTGACATAATTATAATTAATCCCAATTTAGTTATCTACTCTGTTTCTTAAAATGTTTGGGCGTCTATCGCCACACGCTAGTCTACTCAATTTTTCAGTTTTGCCAATTGGGTTATCATAAATTCTAGACAACCGTGCATTTTTTTTTTGAAGTAGTAAATTTTTAAGCAAAGGTATTTCAAAATTTTGATCTCTTATCATATGAGTATTGTTCAATTTGATTTAACTGAAAAATTGTGATATAATAAGAGATAAAAAGAATGGCCAAAGACAAAGTCTGTTATTTAATCTTATGTAGAGATTTGCATATATTTTATCATGGTTAAGTACTATGTTGTTAATTTGGAGGTCGGAGAGTTGTTTTCCTAACGATTATGTTTGTTTGTTTGTTTGTTTGTTTGTTTTTGTGGGAATATCACATGGAAGAAGTGTGTTGAAATGAAATTGCATAAAACACTAGTTACAAGTCATCTAAAAAACGTTTATACAATTATCAAAGTGAAAATGTCATTTCTCTATGTTTGTTGCAATGATTTTGAGTTGTTTAAAGCACTTTACTTAAACATCATCTACGTCAATGATTAAACAGTTAACAGTTAAAAAGTGGTAAATATTTGTCCTATTTTTATTGGCCAAAATTAACTTTTGACAGTTGAAGTGGATGATGTTTAAGAATAACCTACTTAAAACTGTCCTTTCATGAATGTGGATAAGTTTATTTTTTTTATTTTCCACTTTTTCCAACGTTCTTTTTGGATGTCAAATATTGTATATATCATTGAAAACTTGTACTAGTAATACTTGCTTTATAGTTATTGTAAATGAAGGATTAATAATTTAATCAAGTGGAAAAATTGTAGGAGTCTCACAAGAGATGAGAGGATCTATAATCAAACATAGTTATAAGATAGAAATGTAATGATAAAACACAAAGCTATGTAACATAGCATTTTGGTAAATGCATTTGTGATCAGATGCAATTCAAGTTAGTAACATTGTTTAGGTAACACATATTCAATGGGTGCAGAGTATTTTAAGAATCAAATGGTCTAGTTTTGCATTTTTATAAGTAAAATACATTCTTAATTCTGACCAAGAAGTTGCAACCTCTATATACTCTACTACAGACTTGTTCTCTTATTTTCAAAGCAATGTTATGGCATAAAAAAGTTAGCTAAGAAAAGTATAGATAGATGGGAACAATGGATGCCAATTCAAAATAAAAGAAATTGTATTTCCAGCTGAAATACTTGTTTTTAACTACTTGGTTTCAACATTTTCATATTTTTCAAAATAAGAGAGAAATTTTTGGGCTAATAGCACAATGTATTGAGCTGCAACTGTTCACATTTTCAACATCGACTAGCTCCAAACTGCTTTCTACCAGTGTCCAGTTTCATTTGTTATTATTTGCATAGTTAAACGGTACAGCACAGGAAGAGTGTGGATTACTTAATCAAACCTCATTGTATTGAAACCACTAGTAATAGGGAGGTAAGATTCCCTCAAAATGACTTTCCTCCAACAGGAAACAATCCATTCAAGAAGCTGTGTACCCCAAAATTAGTAATTATGCCAATGAGTGTATTCTTTACCTAACCTCTTTTTAAACATCACTTGCCAATGATTCAAAACAGTTCAAAAATTCTATGAATTGGTTCAACAACCAAAGTCTAAAACAATGGAGGAACTACACAATTATTAAGGAGGAAAATCTTCATAATGGTAATCAACTGCTATTCAAGATCTGTACTAGCAATAAAAAAAATTACCAATCATGTCAAGCCTGTGCCTGTGATAGAAGAGTACCGTTTTCTGACTTGGTTTTGTCTCATCTCAATAAAAAAACTATTACTTTCCTACTATACAAAAATGTTTGTTGTATCTGCCAGTCGCTGGTACATGAAAACCCCCTATCCTGCTTTAACCCACGAGCCCATTTTGTATGGTATTATAAGTCAGTGTGTAGGTAACTAAATTTGTCACAAACATCTCTTTCATAAGCTTGGTTGCTTCTTCAGATCTAACGAACTTGGAAAAATATGTATGATAACTCCAAAGACTTGCAGATGTAACATTTGATTGGCAACCAGTTTTCCTCATTCTACTCAAATCAATTCAGATTCCTCTAGCCTATTGACACATAAAAACCATCTATGAATTGTATGTAATAGTATTTAGAACATAACCCCAACCAACGTTCTTTGATTTAAGCATTTCAGTCATTTCAAGCTGCCCAACTTTGTAGAGCTCCTTGACACAAAAATTCAAAAACCGATAATTTTTCTTCAACATGCCACTCAAAATGCAATTAGCCCTATTGTTCGACATTACCTTCGGGGAGTTCAAGAAAGTCAAATTAGGAAGCCGGCAAAGTTGTCTAACCAGTAAACTATAAATTTTTTAGTCCTTAGTAAAAAAAAACTTTCTTGGACAAGAATAGCAAACAAGACATCATATGTTTTTTGGTGGAGGGCTTTTACAACCAGTGCTTTTGAAGCCTTTCCTGGACATTTCAGAAATGCATAACATTTAACTAAAAGCAAGAAAGCAATCCAGATGCATTAGGGTTTTCTAGAATTTTGTGATTTAAGTTTTACAATATCATTGGATTTAATCAAGATTACAAGCACAATCTGATAAATTTGTGTGCAATGCTTTTTCCACTGTAGTTTTCTATCCACAAATAAAATGAATGCCATATTGACATCTTTTGTGATTTGCTAAAAACTTGCCTGAAAAAAAACAAAGAAAAAAGAAAATGGAAAGCCTAGCTTGGATAAAGGTACTTCTATCTAATATCAAATGTTTAACAATGTCGAAGAAGACTGACCTACACAACTAGCATAGAGAGATACAAACTAGTGAAATTCAGGGCCACACGACCTTAAATGGTAGAACATAAGATGATGCACGATATTTCATGCTAGAAAAACTTTCTTTCAGAAAGAATAAATAAGAAACGTGAATAAAATATTGAGATATTGTAGGAGGGGGAAATCATAATTTAGGGTGACGATGAAAACATTCTATTATTAAGAATGATGAATGAATATAAACATTAATTTCAACTGAGTAAGAACATTAGCTTATGATTAAAAAATAAAGATTTATTAACAAATTTATTATAGCTATTATAGTATAAAAACTATTCTAAAATATAAAAACTATTTTAAAATTTGAAACTATTTACTTAAATTAATAAGTATATTCTCATTTTAATTATAGTTATCTGATACAAAATTAAATTACAATTTATCTTAATGATAAATAGAAAAATAGTCTTGTTGAAAAGGCCATCTTAATGATAATTTCTTTTTTGGCTTTCTGAAGTTGTCTTTTGTGTTCATTGAAAATTGACAACAAGGCTTAAATTTGATGGTCGTATGGCCGTATTTATGTATTTTTGCCGTAAAATACAATCACTATTTTAAAAAGACTGTATCATATGAAAGGAAAGATTTTGGACAAACTATATATATATATATATATATATATATATATATATATATATATATATATATATATATATATATATATATAAAATTTTACTTTTACTTATACTAAGGTATGTCATAATATTTTAAGGGCAACTTTGAATGGATAATTGTCATAAAATATTTGCTTGACAAGTAGGGTCAACCTTTAAATGTAAGCCCTGGTTGACAAATGTGTCTAAATGAAAAATGTAATTAAAATATGATCTTTATTTTTTTCCAAGTCATATTGTTCAATTGGTCAACATATGTTGTAAAGGCACATTTATAAACCTATATGCTAGGACATTCCATTTAATATCAATTTAGTGGAATACTATATTCACTCACTTAGCACCATGTCTTTATAATTCCTTCAACTTTTGTTAAATATCTTATAGCGATGACATCTCAGTTAAATCATTCGAGGGCTTTGCAAGTAGTTTGAGGGCTCTTGATCCCCTCCATGAATTTCTTGTAGGGTTTCTCTTCGGTGATGATAATTGGTCCTCTTAGTTCTTTTTTGCAATATTCGTAAAATTTTCATTGTATGTTGTCTGAAACGATAGATTTGTATTTTCTTAGCCTCATTTATCTCCTTTTAACTTTATTGTTTCCATATTAGGGTCTGTTTGTAACTAAGGGCTATTTTGGGTTATTTTGAATTTAAATGCTTTAATCTTCCCGTCAGTCTAGTTTATTGGGGTCCAAACCTTGGCACATGCGATTGGTCTCCTCTTAGTTATGGGTCCGACCGAGCATTTACTCCTCGACCGGGAGTGGTAATGGCCAAGGCTAAGGAAGGAGTTAAGTCCACGGAAGGGGTTAATAATGATGGAGTTTTTGCAGGGAAATCATTCAAGGAGGCCCTAGACATCCAACATGCCGCCCCTCCGCCCGAAGATGCGTGCTTCTAGGCACATGAGGAGGGAGAAGAGGGTGGTGGAGGTTGCGGGAGCGGCGGTGGAGAGTCTTGAGCAGCGTCAGGCCTCCCAAGAGAGGGTAAGAGCCCTGCATTTCCTAGAAAATTGATCCTTAAACCTAATGTTGGAATGCAAAGTGCTGTGAATGCGGAGGAAGATAGATTGAAAAATGTGGCCCTCTTCTTTGTTTGTTTGGATTTGGAAAAGCTGTCTGCTAGAAGATTTTTTGATAACTAGTTAAACTCTGTTTGGGGGAAAAAACTGGGTGTGTATGTTTCTTTCTGCAAAATGATTTCTAAAGGCATATTCATTTTAATTCTCAAAAATCACTCTATGCAAAAGAAAATTCTAGACTGGGAAATTTGGAATGTGGGAAGATCTTTGTTCAAAGTATTTAAGTGGTGCCCTGAGGTTTCAATGTAAGATGTCAAATTCTGCTCTATTCCCCGGTGGTTACTGGTTCAAAACCTTCCTGTTCAATTATAGGCTTTCTTACCTAGTTTGTTAGAGCCCCTAGGCAAAGTTTTAAAACTAGAAGATTCCAAAATTTCTCTGTCTCATTTGGATGCTAAGGTTTTGGTCTCTCTCAAAATAGGTGTGCTTATCCCCGAGGTTCTGCAAGTGAATTTAGAGAATAAAATAGTTGAATGTGACTTAGTCGGCCTAGGAGGGCTCAATTCTTGTTTTCTTTGTAAATTTGATGGCCATCAAAGGTGGGACTGTCCAATACTGAAGGCAAGAAATGCTAATAATCACTTCGATCCTCTTGAGCCTTCCAAAAATGGTCCTGGCTTGGGAGGGGGCGAGTATAGAGGTGTCCCGGGCAGAGGCTCCTGCATGTTCTTTCCCCGAGCCTCCTCTGTGCTCTCAACCTGTCCAGCTGGACCCTAGTCCTTTAGAAGGTGTGCTTAGAGAGGTTAGAAATAACCTTGAAAAGCTGAGGCTGGAGGATATCCCTTCTGGTGTTGATGAGGCTAAATCTACTGAGTTTGTGGGGTCGACTCCTTTTCTCTCCCTGTCTGCTATTAAGAGCAGGATAGTTTTTGAATCCAGGAACCACGAGGAGATCAGGAATCCCATTCCAGAGGTTTTACCTCCTGTTCATAGTGCATTGGAATCTGAGAGTTCTAACTGAGTGGCCCCTCTCTCATTTGAGGGGAAGGAAATCTGGGACTCGGTCCTGGAAGGTGTTAATGATCCTGTTGAGAAAAGTTTGGGTGTATTGGACTCTATTGGAAACTTTGCTTGCTCTGTGCAACCTAAATTTGATGGATTCTCTTTAGGGCTTGCTCCCCTAAAAAGAATGCACAGCAGCTCGCTCTCTTGAAAATAAGAGAGGATATGCTCTCGAGAAAAATGAACCATATTGTTCAGGAGATTGGGCTCCCTTTCTGAGGTGCCAGGCCCGATGAAGGCTGATTTTGAGGGCCCCTTCAAGGTGGCTGATGAAGAAAGGGATGATGTGGAGGAAGTAGAGGAAGCTGGGGTATGTTCGAAAGCAGAGGGTGGTAGGAAAAAGAGGAAATATGTCAAAAGAAAATTGAGTGAGTGCAAAAGGGTGAAAGGAAGTAAGCTTCCTAAGTGTTTTGACAATATGGGAATTTCAAAGGAGGAGGCTCACTAGATGGGCTTAACATTGTTTCTACAATCTTTTAACCATGAAATACATCAGTTGGAATGTAAGGGGATTGGTATCCCCTAACAGGAAATATATAGTTAGAGATTTTGTAAACAAGCATAAAAATATTGACTTCCTTTTGCTCCAAGAAGTAAAGGCTACCAAATTTCAATTAGAGAATGTGCTAAGATTTATTTGGAAATACTCTTCTAAAGTTCATACCTTGCATGATAAAGGAAAGGGAGGCTCGACAATATTAATGAGTCCTAAGTGGGGACAGTTGATCTCCCAGTCCGGGTGTTCCCCTTGCAATAGGGCAGTTTGGGTAAGTTTTGATTACAATGGAGAGATGTTTGGTATCTATTCTCTCTATGCTTCTAATGATTATAGAGAGAGAGGGGAGCTTTGGGAGTGGCTTTCCTCTCACCTCCCTAAGGTCCCATGGATATTAGTAGGGAACTTCAACATGGTTGAGAGCAAAAAAGATAAAGTTGGAGGCATCAGGGCAGAGTGGAAAGACAATGAAATTTTTTTTGGCTCAGTCAAAAAAAATCCCTTAAATTGATAGACTCCTTGGAAGGAGTGAAGAGAAGGAGTAATGGTATTTGGTTTTCATGGTGCAATGCCCAATCAGGTAAGAAGAGAATTTATAGCAGGTTGGACATAATGTATGCCAACAAAGATGTTTTTCAATTCAAGTCCCCCTAGGGGGACAATGCAGTGAGGGTCCTGCCTAGTTCCCTTTCTGATCATCATCCTATTGTAGCAAACATCCTCCTTATTGGTAAGAACAGGGACTCATTTCATAAGGCCTCAAACACTTTTAAGCTAAACATTACATTGTTGGATAAGGAAGATTGTAAATTAGGCATTGTATCCATCAGGAATATTATCAAAATTACCCAGTTCCAAAATAGTGATGTCAAATACTAGTCAGCGCTTACTAAGGCATGCAAAGAAGTGTTTCAGATATGTGGTAAGAAATATGCTTTGGATAGAAGGAAAGAAGAAAGGGAATTACAAAAGGATCTAATTGAATCTGAAAAAAATCTTCAAGCTGGTCCATTCAATGTGGGCTTGAGTTCTAGATTGAGTGTCATTAAAAATAGACTCAGGTCCTTTGAGACTCTAAGGACCCAAGGTACTAAGCATAGGGCTAGGCTGAACTGGATAAAAGGTGGTGACAGAGGTTCAAACTATTTCTTTAGCATGCTAAGATGCAAGTTCAGACAGGAACATATAGAAGCTATTTCTGAAAACGGTGATACATTCACAAATCTGAGTGAGATTAACATTAGGGTCAAAAGCTTCTATGAGAGTCTTTTTAGAGCTGAAGATAGGAATCTAGAGTGTGCTAAAGCTCATAAGTTATGCTCTTTGATATGCCCTACGATGGTGGATGCACGAATGGCTGAAAAGCTTAAGCAGGTTATCTCCAAAGATAAAATTAGGAATGCCATTTTATCTATGAGTAACTACAAATCTCCTGGGATAGATGGTCTTCTAGTACAGAGTTCTACAAAGCCAATATCGATTGGGTTGTTGATGATCTGCTGGAGGTCTATCAGGAGGCAATTGAGTGTGGTTCCTTGGGGGAGGACATAAATAAAGGAATCATTAAGCTCTTACCCAAAGGGGAGGATAAATCCAATCTGAGGAATTGGAGGTCAATTACTTTACTTAATGTGTCTTACAAAATTATAGCCAAAGTGTTGGCTAGAAGACTGGTTGAAATCTTACCCTCTATTATAAATGTGACTCAAACAAGCTTTATCAAAGGTAGATATATTCTTGAGAACTTGTTGACTAGTTGGGAGGCTACTCATTGGGCTAAGGATTCTGGGCAGAATGCTGGGATTTTATTGTTAGACTTCGAAAAAGCCTATGACAGAGTGGAATGGTCTTTCATAATTTGTGTCCTCAAGGCTTTTGGATTCCCAACAGAATTTGTGAAGATGGTAGAAATGTTGTTTAGAAATGCTTATGCTCAGGTTGAAGTCAATGGGGAATTTACATCTTCTTTCCTTATGGGGAGATCTATTAGACGAGGTTGCCCATTGGCCCTTGCATTATTTGTAATTGCCTCTGAAGCTTTGTTTTATCTGTTGAGAATGGACAGAATACCAGGGGTGTTTAAAGGCATTGAACTTCTTGATGGCGGATCCCTGCTTAACATGCAGTTTGCATATGATACTGCCTTATATCCTGTGGTAGAGAAAGATAATCTAGAGAATTTAAAGATCAAATTGAAAATGTTTTGTAATACCTCGGGTGCCAAGGTTTTCTTCAGTAAATCTATTCTGTTAGGATGGTCTAAGTCCCCTCCCTCTTGGCTAGGTGAAAATGATTGGCAATGGGGAGGTCCTAAAAAGATGGTGAGGTTTCTTGGCATTCCTTTTGCTATTGATCCATCCCTCAAGCATATGTGGGACTGGCTATTCACTAAAATAGATTGTAAACTCAAGAATTGGAACAAACAAGCTCTTTCCCTAGCTGGGAGATTTTAGGTGTGTCAAAAAAATTTGTCAGCTTACACTGTGTATTTTGCCTCCATGCGGCTTTTCTCTAATCTATAGATAGAAAGCATTTAGAAGGTGATTAGAGCCTTCCTATGGTCTAATGGCAAGGGAACAAATAAAAAGCACTATGTAAAGTGGAAATGGTGTTGTTTCAGTAGAGGTCTTGGGGAGCTTGGCTTGAAAGACTTGAAATTTCAAGGGTTGGCCCTTGTAGCAAAATGGATTGTAAACTCTTTGGAAGGCAATGAGCCTTGGAAAGTCTTATTGAGGAACAACATTAAGCTTTCCAGGCCTAAAGGATCTCTTAGATGGAAAAATTTACATCCCTATGATCTCCTTTTTGGAGATTTTAAGGTTAAACCTTTTGGGTCTGTAGTTTTTGCCTCTATTTGGAAGGCTTGGGAAGGAGTTAGGGGTTTTATCTCTTGCCCTAGTAGGGGCAATTCTTTCTTGCAATGGGGGAAGCACAGCTCTGTTTGGTGGGCATTGAAACACAATGAAAAGCCTATAGCTCTCATGCAAGGTTGCTCAGGTCTCAAATGACATAAGATGGGGTTGTCCAAATTTCAAGACTTTTTATCTTCCTCTGGATGTTAAATCTTGGGAGAAGCTAAAAAATGGATTTGGGCTAAAAGAAACTCAAAAAAGAACCTTCTCTGTTTTGTTTTCAGCTTATTCAAATAACCCTGCTTTGCTGAATCTAATGAGTGAGTAGGATTGGTTGGATAATCTGAAGTGGGAAGATGGTGCCAATCTTTTGAATTGTGAGCCTAAAAGGATCTATAGGATGCTTTGTAACTCAGAGGAGGTTTATGAGCATTGTGTCAAGGTTTGGAATTATAATGTTTGTTTTAAGAGATTAAAAGGTTTCTTCATGTCATTCTGGTCTGTCCCCCTTGAACCCAAGAAAGGTTGTTTTAGATGGCTGCTTTGCTTAAAGAAATTGCCATTAGGTTTCAACTGTTTTATGTGTAGTATTTGTAACACCTATGAAAACTATGAGCATATTTTTTTGAGTGTTCTTTTGCATGTCAAATCTGGAGTTTGTTTCTGGGTAAACTGTCAAATTGGTCCTCATTTCTTCCTGTTTATCAATATGGACCATTATTAAGGCAATGCAAGGGTTCTTACTGGGTCTGAGTCTAGACTCACACTCTCTGATATTTTTATATAGGTGGTTTTAAATGTGGAAAGACAAATGACCTTTAAAGAATTTAATGCTGACATTGAAGATAGCCCAACTCAGGTTCTTATTGATGCCTTGCCAGACTTGGGACACCATGATTCTGTTGTAGCTTGTCAGACCTTCATCCAATGGCTAAAGGAGTTGAATGCCTATTTTAATAAGCT
This sequence comes from Cunninghamia lanceolata, assembly GCA_027924645.1. Classification (NCBI taxonomy): domain Eukaryota; kingdom Viridiplantae; phylum Streptophyta; class Pinopsida; order Cupressales; family Cupressaceae; genus Cunninghamia; species Cunninghamia lanceolata. The sequence continues at coordinate 3,116,997 of BSBN01000386.1, forward strand.
TCATCTTGATGGATCTGAATTGAGGAGCGATAAATAGGGTTTTGAAGAGCTTATTTGTCATGATAGCCAGAAGATTTATGTGGATAGATATGGTGTTGGACATGCAGATGTGGAACCAACATTTGTTCCAAGCTTCGTTGATCTCGAAATGGAGGTTGTTGAATAAGGGCCAGCCCTGCTAATGATTTCCCTGCATACTCTGATTATACTATTAGATAAATCTATTTGATGTTTTGATATAATTGTATATGGGAAGAAAAACCTCTTGCATGATGTATTATTTGGTAATTTTGTATTACTGTGAGCCTTGATAAGGTGGCAAGGTGGTTGGCTTGGCCACGAAAGATGTAACTGGATGCTATAGTTTTTGGTAATATTAATGAACGATCCTTAACCCAAAAAAAAAAAATCTTATAACAATCAATCAACACAATCAAAATTACATATGGTAGGTACTTATTATTTTATTATTATATGGAGAGGCGTTCTACAATCACAGTGGGGTGCTGACGAGAGCACTCATTTTCTATGTAAATATATAGAAAAAAAATGGAAAATATTTTTTTAAAAAAATTAAAAACAAGAGAAAAACCTCACAAAAACTATGGAACTACAAAAGAAATTAGAAAAAATAAAAAATAAATTGGAAACTCTTGGAAGGAGAAAAAGCTGACAAAATCAATCAAAACTAAAAAAGAAATTGCAAAAAATTAAAGAAAAAAAAGTGAGAAAATAAAGATACTATAATTAAAAAAATATCCCTTGACATAATTTACATATATTTTTAAAATATAAATATACTAATAAATAATTTAAAATTAAATAACAAATCTTGAAAGATTCATAACTTTTTTTTTTTTAAATAAAATGAAATTGATATATAAATGAATATAATAAATAACAACAATTCTAAAACTAGATTCTAAAAATTCTTACTAAATTAATTTGGTAAGGGAATGTGAAAGATTATCCTATCAGCAAAACTTATGGAAACAAAACAAAAAAACAATGGGATCAAGTAAGGAAAGTTGGTGCTCACACTTATTTATATGTAAGTGCTGGCTAATGCAATAGCATTCATTTTTTATTTTCTTGCACTTGTTGAAAGAGATATTTTCTGTTAAATTTGTATGAAATGGTCCGCGCAAAACAAACAACAAAGAAGTGGAATGTTGCTCTCAAGGAGATTCAAAAATACCACAAGAGCACAGAGTTGCTCATAAGAAAGTTGCCATTTGAGAGGCTCGTAAGAGAGATTACGTAGGGCATGACAACCGTTGAGCGCTTCCAAAGCTTCGCCATCTTAGCATTGCAAGAGACATAAGAGGCTTATTTGGTGGAGCTTTTTGTGCGCCATCCATTCCAAGCGAGTCACCATCATGTCACTGCATTGGGAGAGATTTCAAACCACCATTTATCTAATGGTCTTCTCTTCATCTTCTTTGAAGAGTATTGTATAAATTTGGGGAAAAATATAGTCTTGTAGAGGAGAACTTTTATGTAATTGTTGTGATCAATAAAAATACAAATTCCCCTTTTAGTGAATGTAGCTATTATTGGTGAAACAACTAAATCTGTTGTGTCTATGTATTTTCTAATATCTCTTTATTTGCTGTTAGTGGTTACTGTTCATCCAATCTAGTATGGCTAATCGCACTGTTCTCATTATTACTTACGTTTAAACCAAAATTTTGAAGCATGTTATTGTACCCAGATTCTATGCTAGCTCCCAATCTTAAATCTAGGTTTTCTCATGGTTTGCACTGAACGAACTCTAAATTCTAAAGAGATGGGATGTTCTATTTGATAGCAGTCCCCAAACTATCTATCCTGACCTCTTTTGGAGATGGAAGCATGTTTTGGTAAACAATTTCCTAAGAGGAAAATTCAAGGAATTTTTTGTATCTTTTTGAGGTTTTTCATATTAGTGTTGAATTCTTGGACTGCTTCAGGTAATATATAATATATAGATCTGCAAAGGATTCGGTTTGTACTTTATGGTAAAGAGAGTACCTGTGTTACAGGTCTTATGGTTGCATTACATCTTAAATTATTTTTCATTAAATTCAAAAAAAAAAATGGCACTTCAATTTAGATCTGTATGCAAAAAGTTATGGCTTTTGAGGATGGAGGACTGTTAAAAAAAAAGCTTTTGCAAATTTCCCAAGGTATTTCCAAATTTGACTTCTAAAGGATTTCTGTGACTTTGTAAAACAATCCATATACATTGCAAAGGTCGAATGGATATTATTGGATGCTTGATATGCATTGGGAGTTGTAGTTAGGGGTTTTTGGAGTGAAGTCTCTTAAGTTCTGAAGAATATTTGAATTTAGTTTCGTTCATTTAGTGCTATTTGAATTTAGTCTTGTTTACTCTCTTAGACTAAAAATTTAGTCTGTTGTTGATGACAGATAACATATGCCCAAATGGCACTCCACTAGCCCTCTTGGCAAGAGAGGAAATATTTAACAAGAAGGAACTTGTTGAGGAGGAGACGTAGTAATTAGAACAAAGAGGGTATTATGCACTGATTTCTAATGATTTATTAGGGAATTTGATCTTTTATAGGGAGCATGAGTTAGCTATATATTATCGGGTTTCATAATATTGTTCATTTTGATCTTCAGCGATGGGCTGGAACAAGAACATACACTAATATAGAAGAATGTGAAGTGGTCTCTTGGATGGCCAATTGGCAGATTTCCTAGTCCTCAAGTGAGCATTCGAAAGGAGGCATCAGAAAAGGGTCAAAAACTTAGATATTCTTATCAACTATAATTATGTTTATTATATGGGGGCTATTATCTTAGTCAAGCTGCCCAATAGGTAAAATTTTATGCACAATTAGAATTGCCTTTTTGAATAGGGGCCTTGCTATTGTGGAGTTGGAGCTAATTAGATAAACATGTTGTGGGATAATAAAAGTGGAGAAAGAAGACCTAAATAAGCAATACATATGGCTGAAAATAATAAAAAATGAAGTAACAATTAGGATAGTTGCTTGCTACTTTGCACTGACAGGTTCAAAGACTTATAAGAAAAGAAACTTGGACTATGAAGATCCTTATGTTGCTAAAAAAAGACATTTAAGTTTTCATCACTTTGGGGGAAATATTAATTATAGGGGACTTCAATGCCAAGACAACAAACAATCAAGCCCTTAATTTGAGAGGGAACAACAATCCATTATGGCTAGAAGAAGAAGGTCATCTTTGACAAAGAACGTCACAAGATGGAAATGGGGATGTTACGCACTTTGGTGTAGAATTGTTAGGGCTATGTAGTTTGAATGGCATGATTATATGCAATGGCATGGGCACATGGCCAATTTTGGACAATATCACCTATAAAACATGTTGGTGTCAACCACCTCCCACGAGCACAACCTACAAATAAACACCTTCACAATATGAGAGAAGCATGAGGCTATTTCACCAGAATGATGAAAAATATATTGAAATATGAGATACAAAAATATTGTACATATGCCTTTCTTATAAATGCAAGTGCGGGAGAAGGTAGGTAAAACTACCCGAACAGAAAAACTACCTAAATAATTAAATGCACTAATATTGCATTATGTTGGATGCCTAAGTAAACTTAAGCATATGTAAATGGTAAAAACCCATTTACTCCAACAAAACATACAATGGTCAATATGTGGTAGACTATGCTATTTTCTCACAAAGCTTTATCTCAAGGTTCATGGAGTTAGATGTTGGGGACTATCCTATAGAGCTGAAATCATATCATAATCTGACAATTGTAAAGCTTGGCATTAACACAAACAACCAACAAGGAGAACAAATCCATCACAAACAAATGAAGGTTCATCCTCAAGGTTAAATTCTCATGAATCAAGAGAATTGAGAACTCTTCATAACAACCCTTGAGTAACACCTTCAAGAAGCAAAGAGTAATTAGAGAATAATATAGCTAGTATGGCAAGTGATCTAGTAAACATAAATATGATGATTCCATTAATCCACAAAGATTTAAGTGCATGTAAAAGGTCTAGGCCTAAGAAAAGAACTACAAGTACATTCTTGGCAAATCCATGGCATGATGAAGAATGCAAGGCTGCAAAAAGAACTTTGAAAGAGTTTGGGATGAACAAAGAAAATAAGAAGTCTTATTATAAAGTAATATAGTTCAAAAAAGAAAGATATGTGAATACAAGAAGGAGAGAATTGATTTCTCTTGGAAAATACAACCCCAAAGCCTTTTGGAGGAAACTACAACAAATAGAAAACAATATCACCGATTCCCAATGGTTACAATATGCTAAACTTCTTTATGAGTGGGTTCAGGATAAAGACAATCATTGTAATTAACACAACAACTGACCTCTTCTCTATGGAGGATATCAAGCAAGGCATAGAGAGTCTAGCAAGAGGTAAAGCACAAGATATAAATGGGTTGCAAATGGAATTTTTAAAGTGGGGAATAGATATCCTTGCACTGCATATGAAAAGCATTTTGAATGGCATCAACCAAGGTGGCTTCCCAATGGATTGGACTACTAGCACGTCTCTGTAAAAGTCAAGATATCAATAATTCATCTAACTATTGCACTATTATGGTCAGTCCTCTTCTAGGAAAGCTTTTTGAGAGCATGATAGAGTGTAAAATTAGTAGTGTTGTAGAAAAAGAGGGAAAAAGACAAAAAGGGTAAGCAAGTTTTAGGCTGAGACACTCCATTATTGATCACTGCATCACCCTTAGACACTTGATTGAAAAAATGGGACACTCTAGGAGAAGAAGATTTATGTTGCTTTGTTGATTTAAAAAAAAACTTTTGACATGGTGCCCAGGGACAAATTTTGGAACTAGATAGAGGAACTTGGAATTCTAGATGAGTAGAGTGGTAGTTCATAATCTTTATGAGTAGGTCAGGACTAAAATCAAAACAAAGAATGGAATGTTAGAATGTTTTGGAAGCAACATTGGTGTCAAATAAGGCTGCCTACTCTCCCCCACTTTGTTTGGGTTATATATTGATAAACGTGAAGTGGTTAAATAAATCTATTAGGGGGCATCCAACTTGTTGGATACATGGTACAATTACTCTTATATGCTAACAATCTCATCCTAATTGCAAAAACCAAATTCATGATCTTTTCGTTAAGAAGGTTAGGATGCAAGTGAACACTAGCAAAACCAAATTCATGATCTTTTTGTTAAGAGGAAAAATGAAACAATTTAGCTTTCTTTTTGAAGGAAGCTTGTTGGAAATAGTGGAAGAATACAAGTATCTTGGGATTCATTACCATAACAAGCTCAATAGGGGGACATGTAGGGAAAAATGATATAGGGGGATGGAAAGCTTTGTACTTACTATAAAACATATGCACAAATGTTGAATTATGGGACCGGAAAACCAAGAAAAACCTTTTCAGCTTACTTGTCATGCTAGGTGTCCTATATGGGTATGAAGAATGGAAATAGTATGTCAAATCACAAAAGGAGGCAGTTAGAAACAATCCAATAGAATTTAATCATAAGCAACCTCAAGATCAAAACTTCAAATCCACATGAGATTCTTTTGGTTGAAGCAAGTACTTTTCTATTGGAGGCATCGATAACAACTTAGACGCTAAGTTATCTAAAAAAGGTTCAAAATATGGAGAATCATTGTTGGCCTAGAATGGTCCAATAGTATGTCAAATCACAAAAGGAGGCAGTTAGAAAGAATCCAATAGAATTTAATCATAAGCAACCTCAAGATCGAAACTTCAAATCCACACGAGATTCTTTTGGTTGAAGCAAGTACTTTTCTATTAGAGGCATTGATAACAACTTAGACACTAAGTTATCTAAAAAAGGTTCAAAATATGGAGAATCATTATTGGCCTAGAATGGTGGTGGAGAACGGGCTAAGCCAAAGGAAGAACATGTGGCTGAAATATAACAACAAATGGATGAGTAAATGGGACATTAACTTGCAAGAGTACCTAAACACCAATGCGGAAATAAAAAATATGTGATAGAAAAATTCAAGACTGCCACATGGACAAAGCAAATTGGTTGGAAGAAAGTTTACTATGTCAAAGAGTTTAACCCCGCATGGGAACATGACAAAAAGCATACATAGGCACTGAAATTAAGGGGAAGGCAAAGGTGTTAATTATCTAGTTGAGATCTACATTGCATCATCTTAGGTGCAAGACTGGTAGATTATCTATACCTAAGGAAGAATGGGAAATGAGAACATGCTTATTCTACAACAAGGGAGCGGTGGAGACTGAATGAGACTTCATCATGGAGTGCATAACCTAAAGTGATATGCATATGAAGTACAAAAACAACCATAAAATGGACAACCTAACCACCTTACTTAAGGAAGTGAGGCTTGACAAAATGGCAAGCTTTTTTTATCAATATTCACAGTAGAAAGTCTAATATTAAAAAGTATTTGAAAATGTTGTAGGGTTGTGGCTCTTGATCCCATAGATTGCACGGTCTCACGCAGGTTAATAAAACCTTTCATTTTATTTTATTTATCAAGCTTCATCTTTTCTTGTTGTGTGGTGAGTCACATTATTGTCTTTCTATTTTGCATACTCGTGTCATGTAATTTATTCACAAAGGGTACAACTATAGTATAAATCTACCATGGGAGATTTTGGATGGTCATTCCAACACTAATTGAATTATCTCATCTGTAGGCCTCATATAATAATCTCATTCATAGGCCTTTGACAATCAATGACTCAAAATTCACCTTGTGTAGATTTAGGGTTTTCTGAGTTTTATTCAAAGTTACCACATGAACTTGTACAACCTCATTAATGAAGAAGTCATAGCCATCCTCAAAATTTTCTTGGAGAATATTATCTAAGATGCCATCACCTACACCAAACATGATTGTAGGAAGAATGTCGCAGAAATAGATATTGTCTACACCCTGAAAAGGCAATACATGCAACTAAATAGATGAGGGGTTTTATTTTAATCTTTCCATCTACATTTGAAATAGTTGAATAGGTAGGACCTATAACATTTTTGGGCCTTTCAAAAAATTTTACATTTAGGGGAAAATACTATTTTTCACTTATCAACCCTTTCAAATTTAGGATTTTCTGAGTTTTATCTTGGATTTTCAACATGGCTTTAGAGAATGCTCTAAAAAGTGTCAAAGGTTAGTAACACTTTTTGTCTTTTTAATGCCTTCGGATTTTGATTTACCTCTTCTATTTTGATGTTAAACGGGTATGTTGATACCAAACTATATACATTATTCAACAACACTACAATACACACAATAAAATGAAAGTGAAGGAAAGGAACACATGGGGTTTATCCTTATCTATTATGGAATATGAGATATTAAACCATGTATGCAATGGGTAGGCAACATGGTCAAAATGACCTCCAACTCTTGGTAGCCCTATATTCTCTTACTCATCTAACTAGATTATTTATTGTAAATAAACAATAATTTTGAAAGAAAACGTATATTTCCTTGAGTTAGACCAACATGTATTTCCTAGAAATAATCATAGCACTCTAAGAGATAAAACAATAGAGATTGAAAGAAAAATAATAATGTCTTACAAAAATGAATTTGAAGAAATGGGTGCAAACATACACACAAATGAAGAAGATATGATATCCTTAAAATAAGAAGATAATACTAATAAGAAGTGCTTGAAATGTTTGAGGAGATAAGTGGATATATTAATAGAATCATTGCATAGAGGACATGAAATCTGCAATAGAAATAATTGTAAGAAAGGGAGGGGAAATTGGGAGGATATAAAGGTTGAGTCAAAGATAGTGTGAGAAAGAAAATGGAAAAAACAACATGGATGGACAAAGTCTATTGATCCTTAAATGTTTGGATGAGTAAGGGTAGAAGACAAAAAGAACATGATTAGAGAAAGTGGTTTTGATAGGTTTGCTAGAAAATTGCAACAACCAAACCTTTTTTTTAATTTTTTGCAATAAGTAATGCAAATGCAATGTCCAAACACATTCTGATCACCAAGATCCCAATGTGGGCAAGGTGAGAGCATATGGTACTTTCAACCACACAACTATCTAAGATGTATGCAAAATTGTATAAAATAAAGGTGGCAACACTAACCAGAGCACACAATCGGCAGAGCCAGGAACTAAATCTACACGTCTTTAGCAGACAAGCATGTGTAGATGCAAGTACTGAAAGGAAAGAACACAAGCAACAAAGCTGACCCAAATTTACACCTCTTTGGCGGACAAGTGTGCATTAATGCAAAGCCACTGGCAGAATGTCCAAGCTTGATCAGACCAAAATGGTCGATAACAAGCAAGCTTGTTTAATGCCAAAATGGGCTAAATGATACATGGTGTACGAATTGGCAGTAAAACCATCTAGTTTTACAATATGAAATGCATACAAATGACAAGCCTCCGATGGTACTACCATTCGAGGTTACAAAAAAGCATGTAATGCATTACAAAGTACTAAATGATAAAGCTAACCAACTGCAAACATTGATATTTAATTCTGATCAGAATTTTAGATTGCTACAACAACTTAGATTAATCCAAAAAACTCATAAAATCATAGGTAAACATGCTTACAATAGATGGCCATTGAAGATAGATCTCTGAAGGCAGATGAAGGCTCTTTTGAGAGGTAAAATGATATGACAATCAATCAAACCCTTGAATTACTAATGAAACACTGATATTATATCTGAATTGAGATTTTCAATACCCAAACACTAATTAACATTGACTCAAGCATTACCCAGGAACCCCAAATAAAAATCTAACGTTAAAATGATGATGTAAGGTCCCATAATAGTGACCAGGGGCTTCCAAAACATATTCAAATTGCTGCATACTTCAACAAGAGAGTATGACCTCCTTATGCATATGGTACGGTTCCTTCAAAGACTTAGTAAAAGACAACAAAATATCACCAAATCAAGAATCACTCCTTTCCAAAGATGTGATGGCCTCCACATGATCCACATAAGAAAAAACAAGTGAAGTGCTCCATTCTATCTTAACAACCCCCTTAAAGCCTTTTAAAAAAATATGAAATCTTAAACACAAGTTTATAGGCCTCTAGGAAAAGATATTGCAGCCAATATGGAGGTGTCTTAATTTTAAAATGGTCAACCAAGGTCAAAACAAGTAGTGGGGTATATGCACAAAGATGAGGGACCAAAATGTTGCCACATGGACTTTTTTGTCCCATATAATCTATAATGCGAGCGCATTATAACGCACTCGCGTTATGGCTCAGTATTACCAAGCCTAAAACATGAGTGTGTTATAACGTGCTCACATATTTCTTTTCTAAAAAACAAAATAAAAATACCACAAAGTGAAACCCGCGGTTCATTTGGAAAAATTGGCCGCAAGTTTCACTTCTGGTAATGTGAGCGCGATATAGGAGACCTAGAAGCAGCAATTTCAAAGAGAAATTTACAATTTCACCATGCCACCTCACCAATCCCGCTCCCGAGGACGTCATGGACGAAGTGCAGAGGGTGTAGTAGCTGAACAAGGTAGGGTTTGATTATTTTTTTGTGAATTTGAAAGAATTGTTTGATTTTGCAAGAGTTTGATTAAATTTTTATGTTGAATTTTTATCCAATGAACCACCACAAAACCATAATCTAGCAAAGGAGGCTCAAAACAAACCCCTCAAACTAAGGAGAACCCTCAAAATCTCCCACCTTCATGTCCTCACCATCAAAGAGACACAGATGAAAACTATTTAAGGTGAATTGAAGAAAACAAAAAACATCTTGAAACCCTAATTGAATCATTAAATATTCCAAATGCAAGCATTGATCGCAGGAGAGCCCTTGCCAAGTCATTAGAGGTCATTGTTTCTCATATTGTATCGGTGACAAACCAAATCACCGAATGGAATGACTATAGGGAGAGGAGTCGACAATACTATGGTGACAAATTATCTTACCAACGAGTTAAGGACCAAAAAATTGCAAAATCTCAATTATGTTCACATTTTGTCAATCCTAAAACTGGTCAAACACTAGCAGAGAGTTGTAAATGGTTCCCAATTCATTGGTGTGTGCACGTTGGTATATCTCAAAACTTTTTGGATAGATGGTACATGGTCTTTGATGAGCGTTCTTGTAATAACAATGAGGTGCCACAATATTTCTTGAGGAAACTCTATTATGAGTTCATCCTCAACAAGATTCCTAATTACTTCGACATTCAAGAGTTCCAAGGCAGCGGTGGTAGCTCTGCCTAAGATAGATAGGGGCACACAGATACTAGAACCGCGTACCTAAACCCCTCACGTGGCCAGCACATATCTCACTCCCTTCGACTTTGAAGGAGAGTGTTGAGGTGGAGATAATGCATTCATCGAGTTCTCTCACCCAGTCTCTATCACAACATGGTGATGATCTTACCCAGGTCGATGAAGGTGAGAGAAGCATGCATCATTTATCCCCACATCTTTGCAGTTCATGTGGGAACTTGTGCGATTATGGGACCCAAGACTCTCTCCATTTAGGCGATCCAGATGATGTTGCAGAGTGTTAGGACGCTACGACACAAGGGCAGCAACCAGTGATGGACACATCCATATCAGATAATATTGTTCTCATAGATGACCTCTTACAACGTATGTTTGGTATTGACTCCCAAGTAATTTTTTACAAGGTCCATCTTGATTTAATATATTTGTATTTGAAATTTCTAATTAATTATATGACTATCTATATTATAAGTCAAAATTAATATATGTAATTGTCTGCACTATGAAATTCCAGGGTCAAAGTATTCATCTCGCATCTGTTAGCCATCCAGTGCAGGGTTATGAGAGGTCTAGTCAACAAGTATGTAATTTATCACAAGATCGTAAATATAGTACATATATCAATGGTAATCTTATTTAACAATTTGATAATGAACAGGGAGCTTCACCACCACCATCATGATTTCCTTGGTCCCTTGCACACAAAAGCACTTTCATAGAGGTAAATTTTACCATTTGTAATCATTATGCATTTAAACAATGTTATGTACTATTTTGGTCAAATAACCTTGAACTCTATTTTCAGATGTTGAATATGGAGACTCCTCATCTTCGTCAGTCAATAGAGGTGGGCATTGCAACAATTGTTTTGACTGCAAATCCTTTGACCAAGGTATGATCTAGTAACATGTAAATGTCATTTTGTATTTCTTGTTTTATCTCATTTCATTTAATGTACATAAATGATATTCATGTTTACTCATTTTTTCTTCTTAATGTTTCTCACAGGAGGTCACAACTCCAATCTGCCTAGCTACAGATGAAGAGAGACAAAAAATGTTCAAGAGGGATCATCAGCTAGCGGTAAGTGATTGATTACATATGTCATGTTATATATTTCATGTTTTCTATATTAATGTGGATATTTTTTGATTGTATTAACAAGTGGAGCTTCAAAACTCTCTGTTGAGGAGGTCTAGTCGACGGGAGAGAGAGCATGAGTCATTGATTAACTCTCCATCTTCACATCCAAGCAATGGCCGCTTATTATTTAATAGTAGTTTATAGGAAATTGGATTTTGGGACATTTTTTGTATGCCTAGATGGCTTTGTATACATGGTTTTGTATGTTATCGATGTATATATTTGTACATGCCTATATGGCTTTATATATAGACTATATGTTATGTTCATGACATTATGTATATGACAATTTACATTAAATATAATATGATCAATTATGGTTATAGGAATTTGGTTTTACACATGCCAATTGCATTTTCTTGAAAGTTTATAAATCATTTTCAAAAAATCCATTTTGTGCATATCTTGCAATCATTACATTCCATGAGATTGTGCATTTCTTTGAGGCATCATGTCAAATAGTTCACATGCCTTGTCTATGCTTCCACACTTTGCATACATGTCTACAAGGGTAGCTACAAATACAACATGTGACAAAATTCATACATCCTTTATGCTTTGATGGTTGTACACACCCTCTTTCGAAGATCCCATTTTGGCATAGGCAAGGAAGATGTTAGATAAGGTTGTGGAATTTGGTTTTACATGTGCCAATTGCATTTGCTTGAAAGTTTCTGAAAAAATTCATTTTGTGAATATCTTTCAATCATCAAGCATTCCATGAAAAAACATTTCTTTGAGGCATCATGTAAAATAGTTCATGTGCCTTGTCTATGCTTCCACACTTTTTATACATGTCTCCTAGGGCAGTTGCAACTACAACATCTGTCAAAATTCCCATATCCTTTATGCTTTGATGGATGTTTGTACCCTGTTTCAAAGATCCCATTTGGGCATAGACAAGGAGGATGTTGGCTAAGGTTGTGGAAATTGGATTTACACCCGCCAATTCCATTTTCTTGAAAGTTTCTAAAGCCTTATCAAAAAACCATTTTGTGCATATCTTGCAATCATTGCATTCCATGAGACAACATTTCTTTGAGGCATCATGTCAAAACATTCACATGCCTCGTCTATGCTTCATCACTTTGCATACATGTCTCATAGGGCATTTGCAACTACAACATCTGACAAAATTCCCATATCCTTTATGCTTTGATGGATGTCCATACCTTGTTCTGAAGATCCCATATAGGCATAGACAAGGAAGATGCTGGCTAAGGTTGTGGAATTTGGCTTTACACTTGCCAATTGCATTTTCTTGAAAGTTTCTAAAGCCTTTTTGAAAAAAATCCATTTTGTGCATATCCTACAATCATTGCATTCCACAAGACGACATTTCTTTGAGACATCATGTCAAATAGTTCATGTGCCTTGTCTATGCTTCCACACTTTGCATACATGTCTCCTAGGGTAGTTGCAACTACAACATCTATCAAAATTCCTTTATCCTTTATTCTTTCATGGTTGTCCATACCCTGTTCCAAATATCCTAATTTGGAATAGGTAGGGAGGATGCTTGCAAAGGTTATGGAATTTGGTTTTACATGTGCCAATTACATTTTCTTGAAAGTTTATAAAGTATTTTCAAAAATCCATTTTCTACATATCATGCAATCATTGCATTCCATAAGATGGCATCTATTTGAGGTGTCATGCCAAAATATTCACATGCTTTGTCTATGCTTCCACACTTTGCATACATGTCTACAAGGGTAGTTGCAAATACAACATCTGACAAAATTCATATATCCTTTATGCTTTAATGGTTGTTTATACCCTGTTCCGAAGATCCCATTTTGGCATAGGCAAGGAGGATGGTGGATAAGGTTGTGGAATTTGGATTTACACCTGCCAATTGCATTTTCTTGAAAGTTTATTTTGTGCATTTGCTTGAAAGTTTCTTTTGTACATTTTCTTGAAAGTTTCTAAAGCCTTTTTAAAAAAATCCATTTTGTGCATATCTTGAAATCATTGCATTCCATGAGACAACATTTCTTTGATGCATCATGTCAAATAGTTCATGTGCCTTGTCTATGCTTCCACACTTTGCATACATGTCTCCTAGGGCAGTTGCAACTACAACATCTATCAAAACTCTCATATCCTTTATGCTTTGATGGATGTCCATACCCTGTTATGAAGATCCTATTTGGGCATAGACAAGGAGGATGCTGGCTAGGGTGTGGAATTTGGCTTTACACCCACCAATTGCATTTTCTTAAAAGTTTCTAAAGCCTTATCAAAAAACTATTTTGTGCATATCTTGCAATCATTGCATTCGATGAGACAACATTTCTTTGAGGCGTCATGTCAAACAGTTCACCTACCTTGTCTATGCTTCATCACTTTGCATACATGCCTCATAGGACAGTTGCAACTACAACATCTGATAATATTCCCATATCCTTTATGCTTCGATGGATGTGCATACCCTATTCCAAAGATCCCATATGGGCATAGACAAGGAGGACATTGGCTAAGGTTGTGGAATTTGGCTTTACACCCACCAATTGCATTTGCTTGAAAGTTTCTAAAGCCTTTTTGAAAAAAATCCATTTTGTGCATATCTTCCAATCATTGCATTCCATGACACAATGTTTCTTTGAGGCATCATGTCAAATATTTCATGTGCCTTGTCTATGATTATTGAAAGGAAGCTAGGTGTGTGAAAATTGCTTCCTACACTAATCTAATGAGGGGAGGAGAGTGCAAATTCAAATTTATCCTAACTATTATAGCAACATTAAGCCATTAACATGAGATATTGTAGCAAACACATAAACAAGAAGATGAGATAGAAGAAGAGAGACACAAGATATATGTGAGGAAAACCCTTACGGGTGAAAAACACCACACTCCAAAACACTGCTCAACTGTATTACGTAAACAAAGAGGTTACAATACAAATCAGAGGCAATACTCTTGTAGGAGTCTTTGACACTCATATCTGGAGATGATCTGGCAGCATAACAGTGCCTATAAAACCTATAGTACATCTTCTCCTCCAAGTACCTGTTTATATAGCAAATACAAGGCAAAATTGCCTCTATCTTGGAATGGGCATCCAACTTGGCCTCATGGCCCAAATCCCATGCCTATGGACACTTGGTGAACATTGTAAGATGCATCTGACACTTGTCCACAAACCCCATCCCAAAGGGGTTAGCTATTTCCAAAATGGGCTATGACAGATGCTCTTATGACTCTTACGACCATCATAGAATTTGTCATAGCAGTTACAACTTACAGCTGTAAGAGAATATGTCATACACAGGCTATAAATAGCATATTCTCTTACAACATGTCATAGTCCACCTTGGGGCACCCAAAGATGCCTTTTTCAAAGATGCTCTTTGACACATGTCTTCACCTGTCATAGAATCTCCTATTTCTGACTCTTACATGTCATAACTTCGTCATAGGAATTTGTCATGACCATTACGATCAATATTCCCTTACACAACATCCAAGATGCTGACACATGGAAAAATATTCCTACCACAAAGTGGGATGCCTATCTCCTCGTGTGAGGACAAAATTACAAGTTGTCATCTTCCATGTAGGATGACACATAACTGTGCGACATCCCACAAGATGACAATATGGAATTTATAATTAATTTACATCATAGGCAATGAATAAATAAATACAATCAAAATAATGCAAGGAATTACCAAGGTTGAGACACCTTAATTCCCAACATTCTCCCACTTGTCGAACACCTTGTAAGAGCCAATAGAATAACAGGATTTAACTACTATAGGCCAAGAGGCCAATAGACTCCGAACACCATCTGAACTTCTCTGTGCCCACTGGCTTCGTCAATGCATCTGTAGCATTCTTCAAAGTATCTACCTTCTCCAAATTTACCTTCCCATCCTCTACCATGTCTCGCACGAAGTGAAACTATACATCAATATGCTTTGTTCTGGCATGGAAAGTTGGATTCTTCGCAAGGCAAATTGCACTCTGACTATCACAACTGATCGTAATTTGACCTGCATAAACACCAATATCTAAACACAATTTCTTAAGCCAAATCGCTTCCTTACAAGCATGAGTTGCAGCCATATACTCAGCTTCTATAGTGGACAAAGAAACCATAGGTTGTCACTTACTCATCCAACTAATTGCACCACCAAACATTGTGAACACATATGCACTGGTGGATCTCCTGCTGTCAGTGTCACCTGCCCAATCAAAATCCACAAATCCATGAATACAAACTGAATGCGGAGGTCCTGTAGCATTGCTATGATAGCAAATGGAATACTTGGAAGTACCCCTCATATATCTGAACACTCGCTTAACTACACCCCAATTTACCCATCCAGGATTAGCCATAAACTGACTAAGGACTCCCACTGCTTGGGCAATGTCTAGTCTTGTGCAGACCATAGCATACATCAAACTACCAACAACACTAGCATAAGGTACTCTACTCATGTCCTCCACCTCACTAGGAGATTTTGGACAATCACTAACATATAACTTTGTTCCCAATGAAACAGGAACACTCACTGGTCTACAATCTACCATGTTGAACCTATCCAACACGGTCTTTACATACTTACTCTGGCTTAACCAAAGTTTTCTGTTAGCTCTATCTCTTCTGATTTCCATTCCTAGAATGTACCTGGCTACCCCTAAATTTTTCATTTCAAATTGTGTTGCCAACTGAGACTTAAAATCAGAAATCATATTCTGACCCTTCCCAATCAGCAACATATCATCAACATATAATGCAACAATGAGAATACGATCACCATCAAACTTATAATACACACAGTGATCCGATTTCGATCTCAGATAACCAATTGACAACACAAAGGCATCAAAATTCAAGTACCACATCCCAGGAGACTGCTTCAAACCATAAAAAGACTTCTTAAGCTTGCAAACCAAATTTTCTTTACCTTTCTCTATGTAATGCTCTGGCTGTGACATGTAGATTTCTTCCTCCAAATCACCATGAAGGAAAGTTGTCTTCACATCCATCTATTCTATCTCTAAATCATAAGCAGCTATAAGAGATAATAGAAATCTAATGGATGTTAGCTTTGCAACGGGAGAGAAAATTTCACCATAATCAATTCCCTCCACTTGTGAGTACCCCTTTGCAACCAATCTAGCCTTGTACTTTTCAACACTACCATCTACACCCAATTTCTTCTTGAACACCCATTTGCAACCAACAGGTTTCCATCCATCAGGCAAAGGCACCAAGTCCCATGTTTTGTTCTTTTCCAAAGAAGCCATCTCATCCTCCATGGGCTCCTTCTAGGAACTTGCATATTTCATGCCCATAGCCTCTTTCATAGTTCTAGGCTCATCAGTGTTAGAAAGTAAAGCAAAAGCACAACTAGAATCAAGTAATGAATAACCAAACCTATCAGGTTGCTTTCTTGTTCATGTATACCTCCTCAATGGCCAAGGTTGAGGTTCTACTTCTTCTTCTTCGCTTCTAGAGCTGTTAGAGCTCTCCTCATCATCATGCCTCACAGGGTCTATCGGTTCAGTCTTCTCAGGGGTAGAAGGAAATTGAACCGCATCTTCTTTCTTTTCTGACTGTTCTAGTTGTAGAACAACAGAAGAAGGTGTTAGATCTCTGAAGATAACACTTCTGCTATACAACACTTTCTCAGTAACGGGATCCCAAAGCTTGTATCCTTTCACATTGACACCATAGCCAATGAAAATACATTTAATAGCCTTGTTCTCCAACTTAGACCATTTCTCCCTAGGCACATGTGCATATGCCTTACAACCAAAAACATGAAGATACCTTACTGAAGGCTTCTTACCAAACCACACCTCCATAGGTGTTTTTCCAACAAGAGTTGATGTAGGAGATCTGTTTACCAGATAGCAAGTAGTGGCAACAGCTTCAACCCAAAACTTTTGTTTGAGGCTTGCACCACTAAGCATACTCCTAGCCTTCTCCATCAGTGTCTTGTTCATCCTCTCTACAACTCCATTTTGCTGTGGGGTGTATGGAGTTGTCTTATGCCTTTCAATCCCTTGCTCTTTGCAGAACTTATCAAACTCTGTCGAGCAAAACTCACCACCGTTGTCAATTCTCAAATACTTAATCTTTTTACAAGTCTAATTTTTAGCAAAGGATTTAAACTCTTTAAACTGACTAAAAACTTCAGTCTTGCTTCTGATAAAATAAACCCATGTCCTTCTACTGTAATCCATAAATCTAGCACAATGTTCACAAAAGTCAAACTCAAGATTGCAATCATTTAACCCCTCAACGAGGTTTTTATTTTTTAGGGTACGCAGACCCTTCTCACTAATGTGGCCATATCTCATATGCCATAACATAGTCTTTTCAGCAGGAAGCTTGGCTTCCATGGCATGTGCACTACCATCAGAACCGGTTACAACATATTTCTTCACTACATGTTCAAATGGTGGGGATGAAGTGACAGTAGCTCATTTCCTTGAGTTAGAAGAACTATTGCACTATGAAGTGCATGACTCCGGCTGAAATAGAGTACCCCTCCGAGTACCCTTCGCAAGCACCATAGATCCTCTTGTTATCTTGCATCCATCCTTCAAAAAGTAAACCTGTACACCTGCATCACTCAACATAGTTACAAAAAGCAGGTTCTGTGCAAGGCCTGGAATGTGCATAACTTCAGTGATCCCCTTCACTCATCCATCAAGGAATCAGATTGAGACTCTTCCACGACCAACAATCTTCAAATGAGAGTCATCACCAAGGTACACCCTTCCACCATCGAACTCTTAATACTTAGTAAACTAGTCTTGATGCGAGGTCATGTGGAATGATGCACCAGAATCAATCAACCACACATCATCAGATGCAAGGGTGGCAAGGGCTACGATGAAGGCATCATCATCATCTTGTGACTTGTCAGAATCTGAATCAAGAGCTTTCTTCTTCTTTTTATTCTCCTATTTGCATTCCTTTCATAAATGCCTGGTTTTACCACAGTTCCAACAAAGATCCTTGGACTTTCCAGAAGATTTGGATCTCCCATGGGATTTGGATATGCCCTTATCACTTTTCTTGTCCTTCTTCTTCCCTTTCTCTTTGGATCTTCCATGAACCACAAGAGCCTCTTTGGCTGCCTCAGAAGACTTTCTCCTCATCTCTTCATATAACAACAAAGATACCACTTCTTCCATTGTGAATGTGGATGTGGTGCTTCCAATAGCCATCACAAGATGATCCCACAAATCCAGCAAAGAACAAAGTAGGGTCATACACCGATCCTCCTCCTCCATCTTCACACCCATGGATGTCAACTGTGCAATGATCATGTTAAAAGCATTCATATGGTCCGCAACAGATCCTCTATCTTCCATCTTCAGAGAAAACAACTTCTTTTTTAGAAAGAGCTTGTTCACCAAGGACTTGGCCTGATAAACATCTCCCAGCTTCTTCCAAAGATTTTTCACGGTCTTCTCCTCATGGATATTCAATAGGATAGAGTCAGCTAGATAGAGTCTTATGAGACCCTTAGCCTTCCAATCTTTGAGGTCCCAATCAACTTGTGACATTGCCACAGTTTTAGTACCATCAATGGTTTCCCATAGATCATGATCAACAAGTAAGTCCCCCATCTTGAGTTTCCACAACTCAAAATTAGTGTCATTCAATTTCTCAACCTCTAACCTTCCGGATGTGGTTGCCATCTCCTTTCTGCAATAAGATATAGAATACTTTGCACAAGACTCCCACTCAACCTAAGATTAGCTCAAAAAACCCTACCCAGCAGCTAGAACAAAAAACTGGCGAGGTTCTGATACCAACTGAAAGGAAGCTAGGTGTGTGGAAATCACTTCCTACACTAATCTCATGAGGGGAGGAGAGTACAAATTCAAATTTATCCTAACTATTACAACAACATTAAACCATTAACATGAGATATTGTAGCAAACACATAAACAAGAAGATGAGATAGAAGAAGAGAGACACAAGATATACGTGGGGAAAACCCTTACAGGTGAAAAATGCCACACTCCAAAACACTGCTCAACTATATTACGTAAACAAAGAGGTTACAATACAAATCAGAGCCAATGCTCTTGCAGGAGTCTTCGACACTCGTATCTAGAGATGATCCGGTAGCATAACAGTACCTATAAAACCTGTAGTACATCTTCTCCTCCAAGCACCTGTTTATATAGCAAATACAAGGCAAAATTGCCTCTATCTTGGAATGGGCGTCCAACTTGGCTTCATGGCCAAAAACCCATGCCTATGGACACTCGGTCAACATTGTAAGATGCTTCTAACACTTGTCCACAGACTCCATCACAAAGAGGTCACCTATTTCCAAAATGGGCTATGATAGATGCTCTTATGACTCTTATGATCATCATAGAATTTGTCATAGTAGTTACAACTTACAGCTGTAAGAGAATCTATCATACATAGGCTATAAATAGCATATTCTCTTACAACATGTCATAGTCCACCTTGGGGCACCCAAAGAAGCCTTTTTCAAAGATGCTCTTCGACACATGTCTTCACCTGTCATAGAATCTCCTATTTCTGACTCTTACATGTCATAACTTCGTCATAGGAATCTGTCATGACCGTTATGGTCAATATTCCCTTACACAACATCCAAGATGTCAACACATGGCAAAATATTCCCACCACAAAGTGGGATGCCTATCTCCTCATGTGAGGACAAAATTACAAGTTGTCATCTTCCATGTAGGACGACACATCACCGTGCCACATCCCATAAGATGACAATATGGAATTTACAATTAATTTACATCATAGGCAATGAATAAATAAATACAATCAAAATAATGCAAGGAATTACCAAGATTGAGATACCTTAATTCCCAACAATTCCACACTTTGCATACATGTCTCCTAGGGCAGATGCAACTACAACATCTGTCAAAATTCCTTTATCCTTTATTATTTCATGGCTGTCCATACCTTGTTCCAAAGATCCTAATTTGGCACAGGCAAGGAGGATGCTTGCAAAGGTTATGGAACTTAGTTTTACATGTACCAATTGCATTTTCTTGAAAGTTTATAAAACCTTTTGAAAAGTCCATTTTCTAATATCGTGCAATCATTGCATTCCATGAGATGGCATTTCTTTGAGGTGTCATGCCAAACTATCCACATGCCTTGTCTATGCTTCCACACTTTGCATACATGTCTACAAGGGCAGCTGTAAATACAACATCTGACAAAATTCGTATATCCTTTATGCTTTGATGGTTGTTTATACCCTATTTTGAAGATCCCATTTGGGCATAGGCCAGGAGGATGGTGGATAAGGTTGTGGAATTTGTCTTTACACCTGCCAATTGCATTTGCTTGAAATTTTCTAAAGCCTTATCAAAAAAACCATTTTTTGCATATCTTGGAATCATTCCATTCCATGAGACAACATTTCTTTGAGGCATCATGTCAAACAATTCACCTACATTGTCTATGCTTCATCACTTCGCATACATGTCTCATAGGGTAGTTGCAACTACAACATCTGACGAAATTCCCATATCCTTTATGCTTTGATGGATGTCCATACCCTATTCCAAAGATCCCATATGGGCATAGACAAGGAGGATGCTGGCTAAGGTCAAGTGGAATTTGGCTTTACACCCGCCAATTGTATTTGCTTGAAAGTTTCTAAAGCCTTTTTGAAAAAATCCATTTTTTGCATATATCTTGCAATCATTGCATTCCATGAGACAACATTTTTTTGAGGCATCATGTCAAATAGTTCATGTGCCTTGTCTATGCTTCCACACTTTGCATACATGTCTCCTAAGGTAGTTGCAACTACAACATCTGTCAAAATTCCTTTATCCTTTATTCTTTCATGGTTGTCCATACCCTGTTCCAAATATCCTAATTTGGCATAGGCAGGGAGGATGCTTGCAAACGTTATGGAATTTGATTTTACATGTGCCAATTGCATTTGCTTGAAAGTTTATAAAGCCTTTTCAAAAAATCCATTTTCTACATATCGTGCAATCATTGCATTCCATGAGATGGCATCTCTTTGAGGTGTCATGCCAAACTATTCACATGCCTTTCCTATGCTTCCACACTTTGCATACATGTCTACAAGGGTAGTTGCAAATACAACATCTGACAAAATTCTTATATCCTTTATGCTTTGATGGTTGTCCACACCATGTTCTGAAGATCCCATTCTAGCATAGGCAAGGAGGATGTTGGATTAGGTTGTGGAATTTCATTTTACATGTGCCAATTGCATTTGCTTGAAAGTTTCTTTCAAGCCTTATCGAAAAATCCATTTTGTTCACATCTTTCAATCATTGCATTCCTTCATTTGTGATGTGCATAACATGCTATAATTGTACATGCTTACAACAAGTGATTCATGCTACAATGAAGCACAACATGATGAAATAAGAAGACGCATATTTACAACACTTAAGAATATGTAGTAGTTTTGCTCATGTCATCAATACATGTTATATACCTTACTTTCTCATGAAAATGGATAAACTATGCTTTCATCGTCACATACATGGCTTACAACATGTGACAATAAACCACTGCAAGTTGTATATGTGCTTAACAACAAATATGCATGTGATACAACACCCCAAAACATACATTGACTTAAGTAAGTGGTTCTTTTCTTAGTGGTGGTGTTCATTTTGGACATAAAATAATAATGGTTATTTTATACAAATTATTAATGGAACTTGTAATTTGCAATCTTTTTCTTTATGCCTATTCCTTTTGTAATTTGAAACAAAAGGTGGAATTCTTACCCACATTCTATGCACCTACATTAGTGACCTGTTGATAATGAAGTTTGCACCTGAATGCTGCACCTGCATGCAAACCTGCACCAACATGGGAAACCTTGCAAACGTGGGACACAGCTTGTGAGATGACCTCTGAGATTTTAGAAGCCGACTCTTTGTAAGGTCTTCAATAAACTTGATTTCAGCTTTTTAGAGAAAAGAGAAGGAAAAACTTGAAAATGGAAACTAATTAACATGGTGATTCGCCAATCATAAAATTTCCAACTTGCAAGGAATTCTTTGTGCACAGGATTCGAAATCTGAAGACAAATAAACACAAATACGATAATGAGAAGTGACAATCACATAATCATTTAGCTACATAAGGTTTGATAATCTCATATTTACAAATGAAGGCCACAAATCTGAGATAAGAAAACAAGAAACATTCTAACAGAAAATAGTGGCATAGAAAGATCATTTTCCCTTCATGGGTGAATTAAAATGAAGACACGAAAGGCCTTGAAGGCACAATGCATTAGATTTGTTTGATTCAGAGAAAACTCGCCAAAAAGGCCTGCAAGAAATCTTCTGCTATTGATGAATCTTCCTCTCTGTATATGTTCTCTATTGTGATTTCCTCTACTATTGTGATAATAATAATCTCTCGCTATTTTTAAAACTCTGATAATAAAGGAAAATAAATCCCCTCAAATCTGCCTCTATTTGTTGCATGTTTTGCTCTCCCAGATAACTGTGTTCATTGCCTCTAATTTCTCTTCCGCATGCCCAAATATGTTCCTATGGTTGCATGCTTTACCGCTGTCTAGTTTATTGCTGGGTGTATGCATGGAGTTATGACTTTTTGGTCCCATTTAGACTATAACGCAAGCACGTTATAATGTGCTCACGTTATTACTTGCTAAAAGAAAAAAAAACATAAAACATAAGGATTTCAACCATTTCTGCAGTCATAGGAGGAAAAAACTAGTGCAAAACTGTGAGCACGTTGCAAGGAGCAATCAACCAAGTGCTAAGGGTAATCAACATTTCCGCCATGCAACCTCACCAATCCCACTCCCGAAGACATCGTGAAGGCAATGTAGAAGGTGCAACAGCTGAAGAAGGTAGGGTTTGCTTAATTTTTATGAGTTTGAAAATATTTTTTTACCTTTTCAATATTTGATTGATTTTTTATATTGCATTTACAATCAATGAGGTAGCACAAAACACAAATCCAACAGATGAGGGTCAAAACAACCCTCAAAACCCCCCACCTTCACGTCCTCACCATGAAAGAGATACATAGGAAAACAATTTAGGGCAAATATAAGAAAATAAAAAACATCTTCAAACCCTAATTGAAATGTTAAATAATCCAAGTGCAAGCACCGATCATAGGAGAGTGCTTGCAAAGTCATTAGAGATGATTGTTACTCACACTGAATCGGTGACAAACCAAATCAATGAATTTCATGACTATAGGGAGAGGTGTCAGCAATACTATGCCGACAAATTGTCTTATGAACAAGTTAAGGATGAAAAAATTACAAAATCTGCATTATGTTCACACTTTATAAATCCTAAAACTAGCCAAAGATTAGAAGAAACTTGAAAATGCTTCCCTATTCATTATTGTAGGAACGAAGATATATCCCAAAACTTTTGTGATAGATGGTACATGGTGTTTGATGAGTGTCCATGCAACAACAATGAGGTGCCACAATATTTCTTGAGGAAACTCCATTATGATTTCATCCTCAAGAAGATTCCTAATTATTTTGACATTCGAGAGTTCCAGGGCAGAGGTGGTGGCTCTGCCCAAGATAGAGAGAGGGCACAGCGAGACCAAAACCATGTACCTAGACCCCTGATAAGGCTAGGACATGTGTCACTCCCTTCGAATTTGAAGGAGAGTGTTGAAGTGGAGAAACTACATTCATTGAGTTCTCTCACACAGTCTCTAGCACAACACAATGATGATCTCACCTAGGCCGATGAGGGTGAGAGCAGAAGGTGTCATTTGTCTCCACATCTGCATAGTCTCTAGCACAACATGATGATGATCTTACCTAGGTTGATGAGGGTGAGAGTAGCAAGTATCATTTATCTCCACATCTATGCAATTCATGTGGGAGCCTATGTAATTATGGGACGCATGACTCATGGAAGGAATCTCGGCGGGATGTTACGACGCAGGGGCAACATCTAGTGATGGACACATCCATATTGGATGATCTTGTTCTCATAGATAATGCCTTACAACATATATTTGGTATTGACTCCCAGGTAATTTTTTACAAGTTTATTCTTGATTTAATATATTCTTATTTGAAATTTGTAATTAATTTTATATGACTATCTATATTATAAGTCAAAATTAATGTATGTAATTGTCTGCATAATGAAATTCTAGGGTCAGATTCTTCATCCTGCCTCTGTTAGCTATCCATTGGCAGGTTACGAGAGGAGGTCAGGTCAACAAGTATGTAATTTATCACATGATCATAAATATAGTACATATATCAATGGTAATATTATTTAGTGACAATTCAATGATTTCAACTAGGAGCTTCACCAGCACCTCCACGGTCTCCTTAGTCCCCTGCATGCAAAACCACTTATACGGAGGTAAATGTAACCATTTGTAATCATTATGCATTTAAATAATGTTATGTATCTATTTTGGTCGAATAACCTTGAACTCTATTTTTCAGATGATGAATATGGAGACTCCTCATTTTCGTGAGTCAGTGCAGGCAAGCATTGCTGCAGTCATGTTGTCTTCAAATCCTTTGACCAAGGTATGAGCCAATAACATGTAAATATCATTTTGTATTTATTGTTTTATCTCATGTAATTTGATGTGCATAAATTATATTTATGTTTAGTAAATTTTTCTTCTTGATGCTTCTCACAAGAGGTCACAACTCCAACCCATCCAACTACGGACAAAGAGAGAGAAAAGATTATCAAGAGGGATCATTAGTTAGCGGTAAGTGATCAATTACATATGTGATGTTATATATTTCATGTTTTCTATATTAATGTGCATATTGTTTGATTGTATTAACAGGTGGAGCTACAAAAAACTCTGTTGAGGAGGTCTACTCGACAGGAGAGAGAGGATGAGTCACTGATTGGCTCTCCATCTTCATTGCCAAGCAATGGCCACTGATTATTTGATATATGTCCATTGGAAACTAGATTTTGGGACTTTTTTGTATGCCTAGATGGATTTGTATACATACTTTTGTATGTTATTGATGTATATTTTTGTATATGCCTATATGGCTTTGTTTGGACATGCCTATATGGATTTATATATAGACTAGATGTTATGATCATGACATTATGTATATGACAGTTTATATTAAATATCTAATATGATGATCAATTATCATTACAAGAATTCAGTTTTACACGTGCCAATTGCATTTGCTTGAAAGTTTATAAATCATTTTCAAATAATCCATTTTGTGCATATCTTGTAATCATTGCATTCCATGAGACTGTGCATTTCTTTGAGGCATCAGGTTAAATAGTTCACATGCCTTGTCTATGCTTCCACACTTTCCATACATGTCTACAAGGGCAATTGCAAATACAACATGTGACACAATTCCTATATCCTTTATACTTTGATGGCTGTCCACACCATGTTCCCCAGATCCCATTTTGCCATAAGCAAGAAGGATGTTTGATAAGGTTGTGCAATTTGGTTTTAGAGGTGCCAATTGCATTTGGTTGAAAGTTTCTTTTGTGCATTTTCTTGAAAGTTTCTAAAGCCTTATGAAAATTCCATTTCATGCATATCTTGTAATCATTGTTTCCATGAGACAACATTTCTTTGAGGCATCATGTCAAACAGTTCATGTTCCTTGTATATGCTTCCACACTTTGCATACATGTCTCGCAGGGTAGTTGCAACTACAACATTTGACAAAATTCCTATATCATTTATTCTTTGATGGATGTCTATACCGTGGTCCAAAGATACCATTTCTAATGTTTTGGAATTTGGCTTTACACCCACCAATTGCATTTTCTTGAAATTTTCTAAAGCCTTATCAAAAAATCCATTTTGTTCATATCTTGCAATCATTGCATTCCATTTCTTTGAGGCATCAAGCCAAATAGTTCATGTGCCTTGTCTATGCTTCCACACTTTTCATACATGTCTCTAAGGGTAGTTGCAGATACAACACCTAACAAAATTCCCATATATTTTAGGCTTTGATGGATGTCCATACCATGTTCCAAAGATCCCATTTTGGCATAGGCAAGGAGGATATTGGCTAAGGTTGTGGAATTTGGCTTTACACCCACCAATTGTATTTTCTTGAAAGTTTATAAAGAGTTATCAAAAAATTCCATTTTTTGCATATCTTGCAATCATTGCATTCCATGAAATGGCATTACATTGAGGCATCATGTCAAACAGTTCACGTACCTTGTCTATGCTTCCACACTTTGCATACATGTCTACTAGGGTAGTTGCAACTACAAGATCTGACAAAATTCCCATATCCTTTATGCTTTGATGGATGTCCATACAATGTTCCAAATATCCCATTTTGTTATATGAAGGGAGGATATTGGCTAATGTTGTGGAATTTGGATTTACAGCCGCCAATTGCATTTTATTGAAAGTTTCTAAAGCCTTATAAAAAAATCCATTTTTTTCATATCTTGCAATCATTGCATTCCATGAGATGACATTTCTATGAGGCATCATGCCAAACAGTTCACGTGCCTTGTCTATGCTTCCACACTTTGCATACATGTCTCCAAGGGGAGTTGCAACTACAACATCTAACAAAATTGCCATATCTTTTATCCTTTGATGGATGTCCATACCGTTTTCCAAAGATCCCATTTGGCATAAGCAAGGAGGATATTGGCTAAGGTTGTGGAATTTGACGTTACACCCACCAATTGTATTTGCTTGAAGGTTTATAAAGCCTTATCAAAAAAATCCATTTTTTGCATATCTTGCAATCATTGCATTCCATGAGATGGCATTTCATTGAGGCGTCATGTCAAACAATTCACGTACCTTGTCTATGCTTCCACATTTTGCATACATGTCTACTAGGGTAGTTGCAACTATAAGATCTGACAAAATTCCCATATCCTTTATACTTTGATGGATGGCCATACCATGTTCCAAAGATCCCATTTTAGCATATGAAGGGAGGATGTTGGTTAAGGTTGTGGAATTTTGCTTTACACCTCTCAATTGCATTTGCTTGAAAGTTTCTAAAGCCTTATGAACAAAGGGACAGTCCTCAAGTCATGATTATGAGACAAGGAGTGTATGTGAAAAGGAGATAGTATGAGATAAACTAGCAAATGACATTTGAAAAAATTCCTATATCCTTTATGCTTAGATGGTTGTCCATACCCTATTTGCAATACTGGTTGTTCATACCTTGTCCAAGACTAGTGATGAAGTCATTTTACAAACTTGAGTTCATGCTAGGAGTTTTGATCGATAGTTTAAGCCTTACGATGTATGACATAAAAACTCTCTCTTGTAGCATGGTCACATTTTTGGCACTACATGTCCTTGTTTTAGGTATGCATAACTAAAGATATCCAATATCTACATATAATACCATCTTGATGAGGGTTTCAAACAAGAAATGGCTACATAACTGCCCCTAAAACTATGGCAGTCCTTGACTATCCTCCTATGACTGTCATAATAAGCATAATAAGCCTCTCCATGATAAATCCTCAAAAAGATAATAAAAGACAACCTCAAACATGCATAATAAGCCTCTCCATAATAGTATTTATGGATTTAAGGTTTAATATTTTTAAAAGTTTAACACTACTAGTTGTGACTTTAAGGTTTTTAGTATTGACTATAATTACTTACAATTGAATGAAATGTGTTGTTTAGATCTAAAAATCAACCAATCATGTAATTCCACATCATCACACTAACAAAACATGACTTAATGCACAATTATTAGAGGTGTGAAGTTAGGAGTGACATTTTGTAGACAATCTCTCAAATACTTCAGTTTTATGCAGTGGAAAAGTGCTAGGAGTGACATTTTGCATTCTATAGCTTGTGGGGCCAAACTGACTGCACCAACGTGTCAGGGTGGGTGCATAAATGCCAGGGGAAGTCTCATTTCATGTGCCAAGAATCCTAGTCATTCAGGGCAATAGGTTATCGGTAAAGTCCCTTAAGATCCCTAAGAGCAAAAAATTGCCAAACTATGACAAACTAGTTCTCAGAATTCATGGTAGCTAGGAACATTCTGTTTAGACCTACAGGTGCACATGGGGTCTATCCACAATAACCTCTCTCATTTTTGGTCAACTCCAGTCCATTTGACCGTGCCAAAATCAAATGCATTCAAGCAAAATGTTTCAATTTCATGTAGTGGAAAGGTGCTAGGAGTGACATTTTGCATTCCATAGCTCTGGGGCCAAACTGACTACGCCAACGCATCTGATTGGGTGAGTAAATTCTATGGGAGGTCTTATTTCATGCGCCAAGTGTCCCAGTCATTCAGAGTAGTGGGCTATCAACATAGTCATTTAAGATCTTAAGAGCAAAAACTGCCAAACTATGATGGAGCAATTCTTAGAATTAGTGGCAGTTGGGAACGCTCCGTTTGGACCTACAAGTGAACGTGGGGTCCATCCACTATTACCTCTCTTAGTTTTTATCAACTCAAATATGTTTGACCATGCCGAAATCAAATGTATTCTTGCAAAATGCTTCAGTTTCATGCAACACAACCTTGCTAGGTGCCATATTTTTTGTTCTGCTACTCGTGGGGCCGAATCGACTGTGCCAACGCATTGTGGTGGGTAGGTAAATGCTAGGGGGGTCTTTTTTCATACGCCAAGCATCCCAATCGTTCAGAGCAGTAGGCTACCGGCAAAGTCACTTAAGATCTTAAGAGCAAAAAATTGCCAAACTATGACGGAGTAGTTCTCAAAATTCATGGTAGCTGGAAACGTTCTATTTAGAGCTACAGGTGTATGTGGGGTCCATCCATAATAACCTATCTCAGTTTTGGTCAACTCCAATCCGTTTGACATTGTCGAAATCAAATGCATTCTTACAAAATGATTTAGTTTCATGCAGCACAACCTTACCAGGTGCCATATATTTTGTTCGACTTGTTGTGGGTCAAACTGACTACGCCAACATGTTGGGGTGGGTGGGTAAATACTAGGGGAGGTCTTGTCTCGTATGCCAAGCATCTGAGTCGTTCGGGGCAACATGCTACTAGCAAAGTCAAAAGGTACTAGGACTGAAATTTTGCATTCCATAGGTCATGGGGTCAAATCAACTGTGCCAACACGTTCAGGTGGGTGGGTAATTCTAGGGGAGGTCTTGTTTCATGCGCCAAGTGTCTAAGTCGTTCTGGGCTGCAAGTTACTAGCAAAGTCGAAAGGTTCTAGGAGTGAGATTTTGCATTCCACAGCTCGTGGGGCTAAACTAACTATTCTAATGCATCGGGGTGGGCGAGTAATTGCTAGGGGAGGTCTCGTTTCATGTGCCAAGCATCCCAGTCGTTCAGGGCAGCAGGCTACCAACAAAGTCGAAAGGTTCTAAGACTGCAATTTTGCATTCCATAGGTCATGGGGTCAAACCGACTGTGCCAACACATTTGGTTGGGTGGGTAAATGCTAGGAGAGGTCTCATTTCTTGCACCAAGCATCCCAGTCGTTCGGGGTAGTAAGCTACCGACAAAGTCCCTTAAGATTCCTAAGAGCAAAAACCTGCCAAACTATGAAGGAGCAGTTCTTAGAATTCGTGATAGCTGGGAATGTTCTACTTAGACCTACAGGTGCATGTGGGGTCCATCCACAATAACCTCTCTCAGTTTTGGTCAACTCCATTCTGTTTGACCGTGCCGAAATCAAATGCATTCTTACGAAATGCTCCAGTTTCATGCAGTGGAAAGGTGCTAGGAGTCACATTTTGCATTCCATAGCTTGTGGGGCTGAAACAACTATGCCAACACATTAGGGTGGGTGGGTAAGTGCTAGGGGAGGTCACATTTTGTGTGCCAAGCATCCTAGTCGTTCGAAGTAGCATGCTACCAACAAAGTCACTTAAGAACTTAAGAGCAAAAAACTACCAAACTATGATGGAGCAGTTCTTGGAATTCATGGCAGCTGGGAACATTTCATTTGGACATACAAGTGCATGTGGGGTCCATCCACAATAACCTCTCTCAGATTTGGTCAACTCAAATCCATTTGACCGTGCTAAAATCAAATGCATTCTTGCAAAATGCTTCAGTTTCATGCAGCACAACCTTGTCAGGTGCCATATTTTTTGTTTCTCTCTTTGTGGGGCTGATCTGACTATGACAATGTGTTAGGGTGGTCATGTAAATGCTAGGGGAGGTCTCATTTCATGCACCAAGTGTCCCAGTCGCTTGGGGCAGTAAGCTACCGGCAAAGTCCCTTAAGATCCCTAAGAGCAAAAAACTACCAAACTATGACAGATCATTTCTTAGAATTCATGGTAGCTGGGAACATTCCATTTGGACCTACATGTGCATGTGGGGTCTGTCCACAATAACCTCTCTCAGATTTGGTGAACTCAAATCTGTTTGACCATGCCGAAATCAAATGCATTCTTGCAAAATGCTTCAGTTTCATGCAGCATGACCTTGCTAGGTGCCATATTTTTTGTTTTGCTCGTTGTGGGGCCAAACCTAACTATGCCAACGCATCAAGGTGGGCAAGTAAATTCTAGGAGAGGTCTTGTTGCGTGCACCAAGCGTCCCAGTCGTTTGGGGTTGCAGGCTACCAACAAAGTCCCTTAAGATCCCTAAGCGCAAAAAACTACCAAACTATGATAGAGCAGTTCTCAAAATTTGTGGCAGCTGGGAATGTTTCATTTAGACCTACCGGTGCATGTGGGGTCCATCCACAATAACCTCTCTTAGATTTGGTCAACTCCAGTCTATTTGATTGTGTCAAAATCAAATGCATTCTTACAAAATGCTTCAGTTTCATGTAGTGCAAAGGAACTAGGAGTGAGATTTTACATTCCATAGCTCATGGGGCTAAATCGACTGAGCCAACGCATCAGGGTGGGTGGGTAAATGCTAGGGGAAGTCTCATTTTGTGTGCCAAGCATCCCAGTCATTCTAAGTTGTAAGCTACCAATAAAGTCACTTTACCGATAGCTTGTAGCCTAGAATGACTGAGACACTCCACGCATGAAATGAGACCTCCCCTAGCATTTACTTGCCCACCCAGACATGTTGGCACAATCGATTCGACCCCACGACCTATGGAATGTAAAATTTTAGTCCTAGCACCTTATGACGTTGCAGGTGGCTTACAACCCAGAATGACTAGGATTCTTGGCACATGAAACAAGACTTCCCTAGCATTTACCCACCCACCCCGATGTGTTGGCGCAGTTGGTTCAGCCCCATGAACTGTGGAATGTAAAATCTCACTCCTAGTTGCCTCACCTTTCGACTTTGATGGTAGCTTGCAACCCGAAACAACTAAGACACTTGTAGCACAAAACAAGACCTTTCCTAGCATTCACCTACCCACTCGGACATGTTGGCATAGTCGGTTCAACCCCATGACCCGTGGAATGCAAAATTTTAATCCTAGCACCTTTCGACTTTATCGGTAGCCTATTATCCCGAATGACTGGGATGCTTGGCACATCAAACGAGACCTCCCCTAGCATTTACCCACCCACCCCAATGCGTTAGTGTATTTAGTTCAACCCCATAAGGAGAATAACAAAAAATATGGTACCTAGCAAGGTTGTGCTGCATGAAACTAAATCATTTTGCAAGAATACATTTGATTTCAAAATGATCAAATGGACTGGAGTTGACCAAAACCAGGAGAGGTTATTATGGATAGACCCCATGTGCACCTATAGGTCCAAATGGAACATTTCTAGCTACCACAAATTTTGAGAACTACTCCGTCATAATTTGGTAGATTTTTGCTCTTAAGATCTTAAGTGACTTTGTCGGTAGCCTACTGCTCCTAATGACTGGAACACTTGGTGCATGAAACAAGACATCCTGTATAATTTATCCACCCACCCCAATGCGTTGGCACAATCAGTTTGGCCCCACAATGAACAGAACAAAAATATGGCACTTGGCAAGGTTGTGATACATGAAACAGAAGCATTTTGCAAGAATGCATTTGATTTCTGCATGGTCAAATAGATTTGAGTTGACCAAATCCAATAGAGGTTATTGTGGATGGACCCCACCTGCACCTATAGGTCCAAACAAAACATTCACAACTACCATGAATTCTGAGAACTGCTCCATCATAGTTTGACAATTTTTTGCTCTTAGGGATCTTAAGGGACTTTGTGGTAGCCTGCTGCCCCAAACGACTGGGATGCTTGGCGCATAAAACGAGACCTCCCCTAGCATTTACCCACCCAACCGAATGCATTGGCATAGTCAGTTCAGCCCCACAAGCTATGGAATGCAAAATGTCATTCTTAGCACCTTTCCACTGCATGAAACTTAAATTTTTTACAAGAATACATTTAATTTTAGCACAGTCAAATAGACTGGAGTTGACCAAAACTTTCAGAGTTTATTGTGGATGGACCCCATGTGGACCTGTAGATCCAAACAGAACATACCCAGCTGTCACAGATTCTGAGAATTGCTCCGTAATAGTTTGACATATTTGTGCTCTTAGGGATCTGAGAGAGGTTATTATGGATGGAACCCACATGCACCTATAGGTCCAAATAGAATGTTCCCAACTGCCACGAATTCTGAGAATTGCTCCATAATAGTTTGGCATATTTTTGATCTTAGGGATCTTAAGGGACTTTGCTGGTAGCCTATTTCCCAGAATGACTGGGACACATTGGCGCATGAAACGAGACCTCCCCTAGCATTTATCCACCCACCCTGATGCGTTGGTATAGTCCTTTTGGTCCCATAACCTGGGGAACACAAAATTTCACTCCTAACACCTTTTATTGCATGAAACTGAAGCATTTTGCAAAAATACATTTAATTTCGGCATGGTCAAATGGACTGGAGTTGACCAAATCTAAGAGAGGTTATTGTGGATGGACCCCATGTACACTTGTAGGTCCAAATGGAACATTCCCAACTGCCACAAATTATGAGAATTACTCTGTCATAGTTTGGCAATTTTTTGCTCTTAGAGATCTCAAGGGACTTTAATAGTAGCCTGCTACCCCAAATGACTAGGATGCTTGGCGCATGAAACGAGACCTACCCCAGTATATACCCACCCACCCTGATGTGTTGGTATAGTTAGTTCATCCCCACGAGCTATGGAATGCAAAATTTCACTCCTAGCACCTTTCCACTGCATGAAACTGAAGCATTTTGCGAGAATGCATTTGATTTCGACACGGTCAAACAGATTGCAGTTGACTAAAACTGAGAGAGGTTATTATGGAAGGACCCCACATGCACCTATAGGTCTAAAAAAAATGTTCCCAGTTGCCATGAATTCTGAGAACTGATCTATCATAGTTTGGCAGTTTTTTGCTCTTAGTGATCTTAAGGGACTTTACCGGTAGCATGCTACCCCGAATGACTGGGACACTTTCCTCATGAAATGAGATCTCCCCTAGCATTTACCCACCCACCCCGACATGTTGACATAATCAGTTCAACCCCACAACCTATGGAATGTAAAATTTCACTCCTAGCACCTTTCCACTGCATGAAATTGAAGCATTTTGGAACAATGTGTTCTTTGCCACCATAGACAAACGAAATTGATTTTAAAAAATTGAGGTAGGTGTTTGTAGGTGGACCTGACATCCACCTATACATGCAAAGAAGATGTTCCTAAGTGTCACATTTTGATGGAACAGTTGGTCCAAAGTTTGTCACCTTTTTTGTCTTAGGGCTCTTGAGAAATTGTCTATGTTTGATATAGCCTTGAATGACCATGAGGCTTTTCCACTGAAAAGACATCTCCCCTAGTGTTTACCTGCCCACCTAGAGATGTTGGCACCATCCATTTGTCCCCAGGATATGCCAAATATAAAAATTCAGTCATAATACCTTTTTGGTAGATGAAAATTCAGCACTATAAAGGTGTTCTCACTTATCCAATATCTTGTAAGGCATCAATTGAGGTTGCCCTTACCATTGCTATCAATTGTTAGCACCAAATGTGAAGAAACAAATGAGGTTTTGTCATTAAAACTCATTAAGACTCATTATCAAATAGTAACATCATTAAAACAAATTAAAACTTATAGTAACATCATTAAAACTCATTATGAAATAGTAAGTAAAGGACATATCATTGTGAAATAATTATGAAAACCTACCTCACTTTCCTTCCAAAGGCAACTTCGTAAGGATTATGTCTACCTCCATCATACTAAAATCCTGCATGCAAATGCAATCGCACTATTTAGCTAAAATGAGTAGCTAAAATACAGAAGGTGAAATGAGGATAGCAAAGAAAAATAACATACCTTTATGTCATTCCATTGATTCAATCCAATGAACCATCTAGGTCTGCTCTACTCTTTATTGTGTCAAGTATTGCCTCGTGGTCAGACTCACGGACCTTCCACAAGGTCCTGTTCAATGGTCTACCCCCATATTTGATCAAATGAACATTTGATGCCGCAACAAGGTTAGAATAATGAAGAATCATCCTATATGTGTCAAAGTCCTCGAAAAACCACACGTTAGACTTGTTCACTAGGTACCTTCTAAGCCATGTTCCAATAACAACCACTGATCCTGTAGGGTACTCAATGTTTTTTCCATCTATAAAAAGGGAATCTAATTTATTTTTTGCCTCAACACAATGACACAAATAATAATTTGTTCCTTCTTCATTGTCTTCAACTACATTAACTACATAAACATGCGCTACATTGATACATGCATTCAGTTCAATGAATATAATCAACAATACAAGAAAAACTATAAAATAAGATGGAATATTGAATTTTATTAAATTTGAATGTTGATAATACTTGGTTGAACTAGATCTAAAACATGGTCAAATTCAACCAATGATTCAATCTATGTGAGTTGTATTGGTGTCGGTGGTCGTTACATGTCAATCAGGCGTAGGCTTCTTGTACACCAATCATCGACCCACTCCTTTGACTCATGATCATACCAAGATTCATCTGTACATGAAGAACACAAGCATACCATCTTCCACGTATGAATACTCCATGATCCTGCATTAGAGCTTCTAAAAGAGTGTAGCTCACTCGATCCTGTCAATGTATGACAGTCCTCATATTTTGCAATGTTAGTATTATCAACCAACCAAAAATATCTACGAACTATAGACTTACCTTCATTACCTGGACCTATTGTAGCATTACACCATTCGACAATAGATGTTGCATCTGTCAACTTTACATTGTCTTTGTACTTCAACTCTTCTCATGCCAATACTCCTTTGATACATGCTCCCCCTTTCCATGCCCGGCCTCACAAAAATTCCACATGTGTTGAACACCATTCATCTTATGCATCCTACTCAACCAATAGAACATCCACAAGTTCTTGAATTGTGATGCACAATTATCTTCAACCATATGATATGTTGATGAAATGATATGCTCATGCTAGCCAAATCACGGTAGAACATCTGAAAACAACCTTGCACAAACTCCGTAGAATGTACGTGATCATCAGTAATATAAAAATGGTATTCCATCAAGATCTTCCTATCATCCTCTATACTATCTTCTGCATGAATGAATGTTATTTGTGCAAATATAGAAACTTGTGTAGAGTTGTAATATTGCGATTGCACCACATTCTATGGCTATAGTGTGTAGTTCTCTACAAAGTCAACAACTAAAATGATGGTACAAAGTGGAAACATGTCCTTACATAACTTGAATTGTAATTCCAACCATCAAGCTCTATGGATATGCGTTGCATACTCATAAACTATATTATCCTAGAAAATAGAGATAACCTAATACACTGGAATATTTTAAATGACCAATTGACACTTTTTTTCTTCTTTTCCATCTTTCAGACTATATGTCACTGTCTTGTATTGGCTAAAACTTACTAGCTCATTTCCAATTGCATGTGTGTTCTCCAATTGTTGACAAATTGGCAAATGTTGTAACCCACCACAATGATCACATGTGCCATCCAAGCATAAGCTATTGTGGAATAATTAATCATCCACTCTTTGGCATAGGATGCTCGACATGAAATCTCTTGAAGATCTAGGTGGGCACTTTATATCACACTCCTACAAAACATCATTACTATGCAAATCTACACATATATATCTATAAACATCATAATGATTAGAAAACTCAATATGTACTCTACAACAAGTTGTGTGTGTGTGATTTATTTTGACATAAAAAGGCTTTACCATTTTAAAATACCTTTGACTAATTTTGACTTGAGGATACATCTCTTGAAATTTCTTGAAAACTTATGTTTGAGTCACATCCAAAGAATGCTTTGGATGTGACTCACGGTTTCGACAATCAATTCTCCTTCTTACAACATCTCTTGCATTAGGAGATACCATTGTGTTATTTTTCCAAAATTCTTTGATGAGGGATCTCAAGGCTTCAACAACAACTTTGTCTTTCCGTGGGAGTCTCCTAGAGAATGCCCACAATTCATTGGTGTTTGGGTCATCAACTCTTTCATGTCGACCAATGGTTCTCATTAGAGTTTTTCTACTTATTTTCAATGCTTGACTTGTCTTTCTAATGAGGTGAGCTTTCTTTGTTTGTTGGCTTACTATTGCCGATGTAATGACACGTTGTGTGGCATTACTATCTTTGGTGCATGAGGTGGAACCCACACTCTCATATGCACTCATTAGATTCTTTACAATTGATTTTTCACTTGATGCATCCGATGTTCTTAGGCCAAGAATCTTCATAATGGACCTAAATTTTAGATTTCTCATCAATTCAACAAATAGTTAGCATCTTCTAGTTTCATTTAAGTTCTCAAAGAATGATTTGCATATCTTTGGCAAGTACGCTTGGGAATCTTATCCTACATGGGCTTCAAAACATTCTCATCTATATCAATTAGAAACTTTGGATTTCTATGCAAAATTGTAGGAGGCATTTTCATTAGTAAAGTGGACTCAACATTAGGAATTTCTTCAATATTTACTTGAGATGGGATAGATGACATACCTTCAATTGGAGATGAAAAAGATGAAAAGGCTTGAAATTGAGATGGAGAATATGATGTACCTTCAACTTGACGTGTGAATAATGGTGTGCCACCAACTTGAGAAGAGAATGAAGATGTACCTTCAACTTCACTTGTGAAAAATGGAGTGCCTCCAATTTGAGAAGATATCGATGGTGTTCCTTCAACTTGACCTGTGGATGATGGAGTGCCTCCAACTTTGAGATTCAATTTCCTCATTGAATGAAGGTTTTGCATTCATTCCCTTTGTGCCACCAATTCCATCTCTCTCTTAGCTTCATTAGATGTGTCATGTTCCTCTTCAATTGGCAATGGTGGAATATCTTCTTGTATGGTTGACAATTTCCTACTTTCATGAATTTGCCTCATTCTCTCTCTTTTCCTCTCATTCTTAGCTTCATGCTGTTTTGGTGTTAGAGTCTTGCTCATTTCCTCAGCATGATGATGATTTATATATGCATTATGAATAAGACATGGATAAATTAGTCCATCTTGGTACAATAGAGTAACGTAATCTCATACACAAAACTCAAAATATATTATCTTATTTAATTAAAGTGAAATTCACATTTTCTTAACATATCTTCTCAGACACATTTTTCACAATCTCTAGGTTAATTTCACATTTTCTTAACATATCTTCTCAAACATGCTTTCTTAACCTCCCATGGATACACCTACTCAAGACAAGATACAAGAAGTCACTAGCATTAAGGAGAGTTATGACAAGCACATTGTGATGGACCAACCATTCCAAATGGAGACTCACAAGGTAAAACTAGACCTACCTGCATGTTAAAGGACAACCCAAATTATTATATTGTAGGTGGTAAATTAGTTAGAGTAGCTCATGAAAACAAGTATGAAGTCATCTGAAATCAGCAATCTATTGTCAATCAAGGTCATGGGATCACAAAGGTAATTAAAAAAAAAACCAATGGATTTCATGACAAGGAACACAATGATGATGTTAGAAGCATAATGAATAATTAGCATGATGATTGTTATGACAAACAAGCTAAGTATGGTGTACCCTTGTAAGGGCTAAAAGTGTTGAATTATCACAATCAATAAATACAAATTAGTCAATTAGTAGTAAAGAAGACATTAAGTATGATGGCACACCTAGTCCCAATGATGAGCATGAGTTGAATGGTTTATATGTCACTATTGAGAGTGGAAATGAAGAGGTCTTTTATGATTATGTTTGTCTAATAAATGACTCCAAACTTGTTGATTTTGACATGATTAGATTAGAAGTCAAATGTGTAATGACAGCCTAAGCCTAGATGTTCTTGATGACATAGATGAGCACATGTTGATTGTTGATCTCATATCCTACCAAGATAAAACTCTTAAAGTTTTAGCTAATTTTGTGTAATCCTACGTATGGTGCAATCTTCAAAAGTTAGGAGAATGTCCTTGGTTTGATTAGCAATGATGTGACAATTGGTCTAAGTGGTACTTGACACTAATCAAGACTCCTTACCTTCAATAGATATGTTTGAAATGTTAAGAGAAAAAATACTAACTAACATTAGAAACTAGCTTTATGATGCAAGACTTGAAGAAAATCATGTGTTTACATGTAAAGAGCATCAATTATAGTTTGAATTAGCTATTCAAGATAGCCAAGGGGTGAAATCATCAACAAAGGAGTAGTTTTAAGGCTAATTATGATGATAGAGTTGTTGGTGATCTTTTGACTGAGTTTTATGATGACAAAAAGATAAAATATAGAGTTTATTACAACCTAACCAGTCTAATTTCTTGGAGAAACCTAGAGATGGCAGTCTAAATCATTTAGAGGGTACTTCAAAACAACAAAGAACTTATCTAGTATAGGTCTAATAAATGAAACTCAAACTAATTTTTTGGAGGTAAATGACCAAGAGGATGATAGTGACATCTCATTACTATATGAGAACCAAATATATCAGATTTGTAGCATCAATAGCACTAGATTTTAAATGTTGATACAATTGGTTACATTAGAGAGAATGATGATAATACTTTGTTATAGGGAGGTATCGATGACATAGTTCAAACTCAAGATACAACAAATTCTATCGATGATTCAAGATACAACAATTTCATGTATATATCATATTTTAATGATTCTAATTCTATTAATGCACATAATGATGACTTTTTTAACAAGTAGATAGTTTCACTTTTAGTGATTGTGAGTGTTCTAAAGAACATAAAGTGAAGTAAACAAAT
The DNA here is from genome assembly GCA_027924645.1 of Cunninghamia lanceolata. Taxonomy (NCBI): domain Eukaryota; kingdom Viridiplantae; phylum Streptophyta; class Pinopsida; order Cupressales; family Cupressaceae; genus Cunninghamia; species Cunninghamia lanceolata. The sequence continues at coordinate 3,156,529 of BSBN01000386.1, forward strand.
ACATAAAGAACATACCTTAGAATTTGATATTCGAGTTAACTAATCCTCCAAAATTTGGCTTCAAAATTCTCAAAAAAATGATCTTTTTGGCAAGTTCCTTCGTATTCAATATTGAATTCTGTATAACTCTAGAATAGGATTAGTGAAATTTATGAAATAAACAAACATATATCATCAAATTCAATCTAAATACATGAAAATTAGCTTTGAAACAATATGAAACATGAAACTTTCAGTTTAAATAATCAAATTTTATCCAAAAACATGCAAAACCAGTTCTTCTACGTTGAAAAAACAAAAAAAGGTGGTGGATTGATCAAACAATGATTCTTAAAATGTCAAACACCATGAAAAAGAATTTTCTTGTCTGATAGTACACATGAAAAGTAGGGAATAACAAACATGTGGGGTCTAAATCATGGATCCCATATGTTTTTTTCCTATTTTTTTGCTTCCCAAAATACACTAGCATTATAACGCGCTTGCGTTATAACACGAATGTGTTTTGGGAAGCATGAAACATTTGTGCTTTCATGTATGGAAACAAGTATAAATGTTTTAAGTGTTTAAGTGTTTTAAGTGTTTAAAGAGCCCGGAGGGAGAGAGATCAAGATCAATCTAGGTAAACCCCTAAACCCTAAACTTGATCAACCCTAAACCCCTATCTCCCTATCTCTATCATCCCTCTACCTCTCAATCTCTCTGCTTATGTCTTTAGCCATGTCTCTTACTCTCCATCTCCCCATCTCTCCCAGGTCGGTCTCCTCTATATCTCCCTATCGGTCCTCTCCCTCTAAACCCTAATGTAAACCTCTAAACCTTAACCCCTAACTGCTAAACCTTAAACCCTAAATAATGCCTCTAAACCCTAAAATTGAGCAACCCTAAACCCCTAAACCCCAAACCCCTAAACCATAAACCTAATCAACCCTAAACCTATATCTCCCAATCTCTATCGATCCCCTCTCTCTATCTCTCTCTAAACTCTAAACCCTAAACCCCTAAACCCTAAACCTGAGCAACCCTAAACCCTTAAACCCTAAACCCTAAACCCTAAGCCCTGAACTTGAGCAACCCTAAACTCCTAAGCCCTAAATAATTCCCCTAAACCCTAAACCCTAAACTTGAGCAACCCTAAACTCATATTACCTCAAATAATGTCCTTGACCCCTAAACCCTAGATTCGAGCAACCAGGCTAAACCTGAGCAACCCTACCCTAACCCCTAAACTATAAACCCTAAATAATGCCCCTAAACCCCTAAACCATAAACCCAAGCAACCCTAAACCTATATGTCCTTATCTCTCCCAATCTCTATCAATCCCCTCTCTATCTCTCTCTAAACCCTAAACCTGAGCAACCCTAAACCCTAACCCCTAAACCCTAAGCCCTGAACCTGAGCAACCCTAAACCCTAAATAATTCCCCTAAACACTAACCCCTAAACCCTAAACTCATATTTACCTCAAATAATACCTTTGACCCCTAAACCCTAGACTCGAGCAACCAGGCTAAACCTAAGCAACTCTCTCTCTCTCTCTCCACCCTCTCTCCCTCTTCCCCCCTCTCCCTCTCCCTTACCGACAAAGAACATGGAAATAAGAAAACTAGGACATGCAAAGAGGGATGAGGATATAAATTGGGAGGATGAAATGGAAACAAGATAAAACTAAATTTCATTGGATGGGAATAATGATAAGGAGAGGTGGAAAATAGTAAAATAGGGAAAAATTGGTGGGATCTAAAGGGAAATTGGAAAGGAAAAGGAAAACTAGGAAGTAGATAGGTCAGAGAGAGAGGAGGGAAGTAGAGACTGAGAGAGAGGGTAGGAGGTAGAGAGGGGAGGGAAGAAGAGAGTGAGAGAGAGGATAGGAGGTAGAGAGGGGAGGGAAGTAGAGAGTGAGAGAGAGAGAGAGGGTAGGAGGTAGAGAGGGGAGGGAAGAAGAGAGTGAGAGAGAGGGTAGGAGGTAGAGAGGGGAGGGAAGTAGAGAGTGAGAGAGAGGGTAGGAGGTTGAGAGGGGAGGGAAGAAGTGAGTGAGAGACAGGGTAGGAGGTAGAGGGGAGGGAAGTAGAGAGTTAGAGAGAGGGTAGGAGGGTAGAGAGGGGAGGGAATAAGAGAGTGGCAGAGGGTAGGAGGTAGAGAGGGGAGGGAAGTAGAGAGTGAGAGAGAGAGTAGGAGATAGAGAAGGGAGGGAAGAAGAGAGTGAGAGAGAAGGTAGGAGGTAGAGAGGGGAGAGAAGACAAGAGTGAGAGGGGGTAGGAGGTAGAGAGGGGAGGGAAGTAGAGAGTGAGAGAGAGGGTAGGAGGCAGAGAGGGGAGGGAAGTAGAGAGTTAGAGAGAGGGTAGGAGGTAGAGAGGGGATTGAAGTAAAGACTAAGGGAGAGGGTAGGAGGTAGAGAGGGGAGGGAAGTAGAGACTGAGAGAGAGGGTAGGAGGTAGAGAGGGAAGGGAAGAAGAGAGTGAGAGACAAGGTAGGAGGTAGAGAGGGGAGGGAAGTAGAGACTGAGAGAGAGGGTAGGAGGTAGAGAGGGGAGGGAAGAAGAGAGTGAGAGAAAGCGTAGGAGGTAGAGAGGGGAGGGAAGTAGAGAGTGAGATAGTGTAGGAGGTAGAGAGGGGAGGGAAGTAGAGAGTGAGAGAGAGGGTAGGAGGTAGAGAGGGGAGGGAAGTAGAGAATGAGAGAGAAGGTAGGAGGTAGAGAGGGGAGGGAAGTAGAGAGTGAGAGAGAGGGTAGGAGGTAGAGAGGGGAGGGAATTAGAGAGTGAGATTAAGGGTAGGCAGTAGAGAGGGGAGGGAAGTAGAGAGTGAGAGAGAGGGTAGGAGGTAGAGAGGGGAGGGAAGTAGAGAGTGAGAGAGAGGGTAAGATGTAGAGAGGGGAGGGAAGTAGAGAGTGAGAGAGAGAGAGAGAAAGGAGGGAAGTAGAGGTGAGAAAGAGAGAGGAGGAGAGGGAGAGAGGAGGGGAAGGAGAGATGTTTTAGTTCAACATAATGCAAGTGCGTTATAATGTGTTAGCATTATGTGAATGCACATAACGCAAGCATGTTATAATGCACTCGTGTTATGCTTTGCCTTGGAAATTTTCAAGCCTTAGACTTGGATTTACCTTGGGCTTCCAACCCAAAGGCTTGGACTATGTTTAGGTCATCTAAGGACGTGTTTTTCCAGATTCTAACAAAATTCACATAATCTAGAGCATGCTCCCCATCAGGATTACACTTTTTCAATGAAAAGTTGAAAAAAAACCACCATAATCCTAAGCTCTTTGTTAGCTATCTAACCATATAATGTTTTTCACGTTTTGAGTATGTTAAGGATTTCATCTTTAATTTCTTTAGTTAGTGTATCCATTTTTTGTCAAAAACTGGTGTTTGGTGTTTTGGACTTTTTTTTACCATTCATCAAAATTTCAAAAAGTTACATTTTTAGAAACCAGACTCCATTCTACACGTATTAAAAAAAATTGATTTTCAATTAGTTTTAAAAAAATTTAGGGGGGAGATGCTCAATTTTCTATTTTTCAGGATGTGTCCACTTTGAAAATTAGTAAAAAATCAATTATTCATGAAAAAATTATTAGAAAAATCAGGATAAACTACATGGTGTTAGCTAATTTCTCACCAAAATGATTTTTGAAATACTCAAAAAAAGTTAACATTCTAGGGGGAGCACACTAGATGCTATGTTATGTTTTTTTGAGAAAAACGGGACCAATTTGTGTGCTCCCCCTTTTTGAACCCCTTAATCTCAACCATTTTTTTTAAAAAAATAGTAGTTTAGAAACTAGATTTGGAGCACTATGACTCTTGTTTTTGTTGTATCTTCAAATTCTCATCCAACATCAGTCTTTCCTGATTTCAGAAAAGAGTGGCATCTTTAAGACCCCCTTTTGGTCGCTCATCTTTGTGCACTTACCTTGTTGTAGCTTTCTTTTTAAAATGACGTGAGGAAATAAAAAGCTTTTGCTTTTATTTACATTACCTATAGGTGCATGTTTTTAATAAAGTTTCTTTTATACATATGAAACTTTACTTTATCATGAATTTTACCTCCACGAGTCTTTGCATGTGATTCATAATAAATAAAGACTCAAATTTATTTATTACCTTGGGCCCCCTTTAGTTTAATGACTCATTTAATAAACTATGACTCACTTTATAATGAGGACTCATTTTAATAATTTTTAGAAGAGAAAAGATTAAAATGAAAAGCATTCCTGTAACCTTTTCCTTTCCAGGCACGTGGCACATTGGCACTTATTGGAAAACCAATTTCTCTAAAACTTCTCAAATGTGCGCTTGCCATTGGATTCCTCTTCATTTGACAGTTGGGATAATGATGCATCTGAAGGTTATGTGTCTGATCTATTTGTGCCTGACTTGCGTAGCATTCCATACTTGCACACCATTAATGGCTGCACCTCATTTTCTGTGTTGTGCCTTTGTCTCTTAAGGCCCCGCCTTTTGATTTTATAGAACTCACACCATGATTTGATATTGCGCCTTAAGACTTCTGTTTGTGCCTCATTTCAAAAACTTGCGCTGAATTCTAATGGCTCGTGCTTGTGTATATGGCTGAGACTTACTCATATAACTTGGACTTTGACTTACTGTCACTAGTACAAAAAGAGCAATATATTACTAAAAAACTACTAAAAAATGCTTATAAATGACCAAACATGGTCACGTGACCATTAGTAGTTTATTGTCAGTCATTTATAACTCGACCAAATTGATGACTCAACCATTTTTAGTCATTTATTGGTTGTTTTGATTGATCAATTTGGTAGTATATTTAGTCGTTGATTTAATCATTGATTGTTGTAATCTAGTCACTTATTTAGTCATTTATTTTGCACTGATATATTTTCTCATTGATTGTTGTTAACTGGTCACTTATTTAGTCATTTTTATTCACCGATTTTTGTCCATTGGTAGTGTATTTAGTCATTAATTTTAATCATCATTATGATCAATTTAGTAGTATATTTAGTCATTTTTATTCACTGATTTAACACTGGTCATATATTTAGTTATATTTATTCATTATTCACTGATTTCTATCAATTGGTAATATATTTAGTCATATTTATTCAATGTTCACTTATTTCTATCAATTGGTAGTATGTTTAGCCATATTTATTCACTATTAATGATTTCTGTCAATTGGTAGTATATTTAGTCAATTTAATTATTAATTGACGTCAATTAGTAGTATATTTAGTCATTTTAATTGACTGATATTTGAGGATTTAAACATAAAACATAAAAATACACATCATAATCATCAATTAATTGCATACAATATAAAGACAACCATTGAGAAGGCAAAATTGCTAAACTTTATTAAAAGAAAGGTGTTCTTACAACTTGCACAAGTCTAAAATATCTATCTTGCTTAAAAAATGTGTAGAAATAGAGTATTACAATGTTTATTTTCAGTCACAAGACTGAAAATCTGAGTTACAATGCACATAAATGACAAGAAAGAAACTTCTCCAAGTTTACAATGCTTTGCCAAAATGTGAAGTCAGTGACTGATTCTCAACCAGCCTAACTACTGCCACAAGTCATCTAATCCATCACATTAGTCTAGCACTTGTCCTTCTTGACTGCAACCAAAGGAAATACACTGTCATATGTAGTCAGGTCTATGACTGGATATTCATAATGTGAAACATGAACTAGATCAGGCTTTCTTAATGAAACATCACTGTATTCTTGTGTCTTGTACTGTCATCAACACTACTTATGGGACATGTTTTTATTGAGTTTGAAGATATCAGGTCCTCTTAGGGCATGGAATCAGATTCTTCCTTTATTAATGCATCTTCAAAAGCCTCTTTTTGAGTCTAAACTATTCACTTACCCTGCCTCTATTACATTAGACACTTGGTAGGCAGTCATATATATTCAGTGTCCTTGGTCTTCACTCATTATGGTGACTGAACTATGCATACTTGCTTTCTAGATGATTGCCCTGCAACTTTCATATACTTGCCTTTTAATTAATGCTAGCACTGCAATCCTCTGTTCCTTTTCTCATGTCACTGAAATCGTGTTTACTATGCTTGTATCCCTGGGAACCATTGACCATTGCCACTCACCATGAACATCTTACCTCTATGCACTCATTATCTCTCTATTATAGAAGTCACTCATAAGTATACAGAATTTAGACTTTCATTTGTAGACTGTCATAGGTTTATGAAACTGTCATATTCCTGCAACTATACTGCCATGTAGAATATATGCCTTGTAATAATAGTATTATTAGTGTCTATCCTTTTTTCTATTTAAGACTTCTATAAATTTGTTTACTGGTTGCTTCCAAAGTCTTGATGAAATGCTAACATCATCACCTTATGATTGTAATCTTCCTCATTGATCTTTGTGCATTGCCAACTACCCTTCCTTTCTCAAAAAACTAACACACCACCCTTGATCACAGCAACTTAAGACTCATCTCACTTTGTCTATGGCATGAACTATGTACTTTATCTCTTGCTTACTATCATTTATGCTCCTTGAGTCTTCATGACTGAGTGTTGATCGTGTTCCATATATGAAGCTCTCTCCTTCAATGCAGCCAACAATAACCCTAGAATCTTTTCATAAAGGCATATAAGGTAGTGATGCTAAATGTTTAGGAAGGATAAGACTTAAATATGTCTTTTCTTTGAAAAATGTGTTTTAAAGTGTGTTTCTCAGTGATGTGACTGAGAAAACTGAGTTACAATGGCTTTTTTTGCTTATATAGCTCCAAAACAGACAAAAAACACTAAGATCCTTAAACAACACATACAAACTATTGCATAAACTAGTGGGCCAAGTTGTCTAATAGCTAGTACATGATAAACATCAACTATGTCATTTTTTTCAAATATTTTAGTGGCCACCGTGTGAAGGTCCTTTCTTTCTCTTTCAGACGGACAACTCCCCCTATTTTGTCTTCATAAGCAAGGGGTATGTTACTTGTGACCTTTAAAATATTTACTTTGCATCTCCTGTTCCTTTTAATTTGACTCCATGTACAATAGATAGTGAGCGAATCCATGCAATGCCCATAGACGTAGCACCATCAAATGGATCCAACACCCGAACTTTATCCCCTTCTTGGAGTTTATCAATATTAAATGTTTGTAAAAACAAAAAAAAATACACATTATATTGAGATATAAAACACACATTATATTGTTTTTGACAGCTCTATGTAATGTCTTATGTCTTGGAACAAATCAATTTTTGCATGTGTTTTTTTTATTCTGTTGAATAACAAAAAAGCAACTTTTTACCCTGAAAAAAAAACTAACCCATTGCAAGGTACAAACAAATGGAGGGAAAGACTACAATAGTGCTAGACTATACGAGTACTCTAGAAAGAGACATGGATTGGCAATGAAGTCCCCCCAACTGAGGACCATGACATCCCCGAAAACAATGCACTAATGCATAGTCAAAATCTATGTGTTAGGTCTCAAAAATGCAGGTTTCAAGCCCTAAGAGGATGCCAAGTTCTATGATCAGACTTGCAACATTTTTGAAAGAACTAACGGAGTTAACCTAAATGGTTGATGGCTCCCTACACTTCAGGCTCTGCTAAACCTAGGCGGGTGAACCTTGAAAGCTAAAGCAGATAAAAGAAATGTATGACTCAAATGAATTTAGGGATCTACCCACAATGGCATAAAGTGTGGAATAGATGAAAGCTTGCAAACTACTTCTACTCCTAATACTAAGGTCTGAGATGTAATTGTTTGAATAAGATTTTATGGAATCCTAGAGTGGAATTGGTATGACCAGTGCCTATTTTAGTTGGGCTAATGGAGTCAAGGTGTATATGATATATGATTTACTTATTGGTTACAATTCTAATTGTTTGACACTTGTGTTTGTTTATACCTTGTATAAATGTGCAAGAATGTGACTGATAGACTCTACTTATTGATCCCCTCAATCCTACCAGGTTACTATGACTTATTGAAAGGATTTTAATCCTTTCTTGAAGGAACCAATCAACAGAATCACACAATGATAGCAAATGTGTATTGACAAATAGAGTAGATCCTCAACTTGAATAACAAGACAATATCGAGTTGGAGATAGTATGGCAATCTTGTTAATTATATGGCTCTTCTTACTAATCTAAATGTTACCTCCAAGTTACTGTAATCAATCAAAAGGATTTTATATCTTTAATAGAAACCAATTAATTTGATTACACAAAAGTAGCAAATGTGTCTCGATGAAACTGAAATATCAACTTGGAAACTTAGGTTCAAATAACAGAGAAATAACAATGTGGAGACAACCAAATAATTGTTCGGCTCAACAAACAATAGACACCAATATTGAACCATTAATTTATGCATTTTCTCCATTATACAATTTCAAAAGATTTTACAATGTATAGCATAATGTTTTATTTTAGCAACTGATCAATCCATCCAGTTATCTAACTCCTACTTCTGATCATGATGCTTTTTCCCTAATCTACTAATCTACTAATGATCCCCCGGACCACCTCTAATTTCATCTTTATATATACGTTGTGCATTTGTTAGGGTTGTGACCCTTCGGATAACCACTCGATGCAACTCTTCACTTAATTAATTATCCTCAACAAATTAAAACATCTTAATTTTAACCTTCTTTGTCTTTGAAATGTTCTGTAATCTCTATTTGAGGATAATAGTATTCTGAATTTGCACTGGATGCATTTGTATATGTCTATTTTGTAAGGAAATGAGGGCATCTCAGAACGTATTTCTAAGAAAAGTGGTGTCTTCGACAAATTTAAATTCTTTCCAAATGCTTCAAAAACACGCACAACTATGCCTTTAAAGCAGAAACAGACATAGAACATTTCCTACATTGACCCTTAGAGGAAAGCACAAGCGAACAATATCTAGTTTCAACAACAGAGACATTAAACATGAAAGATAGAACAAGAACACAGATTTACGTGGGGAAAACCCTTATGGGTAAAAAACCCCACACTCCAAAAGCCCAGATCACCATTGTATTATTCAGCAACAGAAAACACAGTTACAATACAAAACTGGCAATAAGCCTTTCATGAAGATTTACATCTTGTTCCTTCTGAAGAATAACTGATAGTAACCCTGCACAAAGTTCTCCAGCACTTGGTTGGTTCTTCATACTGTGATCATGCCACAAACAGCACACAGTACAGAACTACATCTTCTTAGCCAGAACTTCCTTCATCTGAATTTTGTTTTCATCTTCTTCTCAGTCCCTTCACATGCTGTTCACATGCTGCATACAACATACAGCATAAGACTTCACAGAAGAAGAAAACCAGAGGTCTCTCTCAAGAAGAACTCTCTCACTTCTCTCTCTCGATTATACAATTGCTTTTAGCAATCTAATCGATTCTCATGCAAACGACCATTCCGTTCCAACTGCCCAGCACGCTATCTTCCAACCGTCGCACAGCGGTCAACTCTAACCGGTTCGTATTCTCATAGGAGACTTTAGTCCCACATGCACAGGTTCGAGTTGGACATCTGGGTTTAAATGCCCGAACACACGTAAGATAATTGTCGGCACTTTTTCCGCCGACGACTCCAGACTAAGTCTCATCGGAGTAACCAACATCATCGGTGAACACTTCAACACTCACTCCGACAGTTCCTTGTCTTACCGACACCAACATAACGCCAACTCTTCATCGGAGTGACTTCTGCCATTGGAGTGACAATTCAAGGCTGAGCCGATAGAAGTTCTCACGCCGATGCCAAACACCAACTTCCATCGGGGTGACCAATGCCCATCGGAGAAACTTCCAAATGTCAGCCCGACAAGGATTGTCATGCCGATGACCGTTCCATCGGAGAGACGCCAACAATCATCAAGACTAAACCAAACTTTGCTGAAGACCAATGTCTCACCGATGCTAAAGCCAATGTCATCCATCGGAGTAACGAGGTCCATCAGAGTGAGAACTCAAGGCTTGGCCGACAGTGATTCTCTTGCCGACGCCCAAAGCTTCGCCAAACGCCATCGAGGAGACAATCCACATCGGAGCGACTCCTCCAAGTTTGGCCGATAGCAAAGCTCACGCCGACACCAAAACTCTTACCAACGCCAACTCCCATCGGGGTGACTCAATCAGTCGGAGTGACAATCTTAAGATCTATCGATGACAAAACCTTACGCCGATAGACAAATGCCATCGGTGAGACTAATGCATATCGGCCACAGACTTCTAACACTTGCCGATAGTGAAAGTCTTTCCGATGATCACTACCATCGGGATGACTAGTAGCATCGGGGAGACTTCAGAATGTTGAGCCGACAATATTTCTCTCACTGATATGAATATGAAACCTTGCATATTGCTCAACGGCTTCTCACTCTCACCGATAGTGCTCTGTCAAGCCGATAACAAAGGATAACCAAGGAACCAATGAACCTGTAATTTGAGTCACTAGTACTCAACATTCTCCCACTTGACGAAGGAATTACAGGAAACCATCAATGCCCCATATCACAGAACCAAAGCTGATACTGCCACCACTCCACTATGCTCACATGCTCCACAGAAGTTTTAACAAAAAACAACTTCAAAGCTTCCAGAACACAGCCATGAGAAACATCCTCCAGAAATAAGATAAACCATCAGCTAGAACAACAATCAATAAGCTGACTGTACCCATCCAACTGAACATAAAACCCACTTGACTGAAAATAGCACACACAGCCAGTGCTAAAACATCCAATCACTCATACCTTAAAGGTATGAACATCAGTAGAGTCATGCCACCTACATATACATCCATCAACTGCAAATACAAGCTCCATATGTCAACTAGTCAAAGAAGACCAGACACATCAAGAACTCCCACTGCATGGATAATGCAGATCTGAAAAAGATCATGGCATGCAAAATCTACCAATAGCATTACATAGAAAGTGTAAATATCATGTAGTACCAAGGAAACATCCACCATGATATGCAAATCAATAACCTGCAAGAACAACACCTCACAACCAGTCCAAAGTTCTCCAATTTCTCCACATCCAACAAAAGAAAGAGATAATAGGACAAAACCTTCATGCTGTCACCCAACAACATAAGTGAAAGCACATGACCACAAACTAGTGACCATCAGCTCCAACCAAATCTCAAATCAATGTAGTGTGAAACACACCATTAGAGAAACTAACTGAGACCAAGAGGAACACTGCACATCATATACCTGTAGATAATCCTTTTACATACACCTCTGAATGCCAACTGTGTCAAGTATGATCTCCTTCAAAACACCCCAGAGTGAACCAGCATAACAACATCTAAACAAACATTCAATCTCCAAGATCAAACGCAACTAACATGGATGTAAGCTTCACAAACCAAAGAAGATCAAACTAATTCATTTCCCATTTCAGGAAATCAGCCCATTAACCATCTCCTAACAATCCTCATCAATGAATGATATCTCTAAACTCAAATGCACAAGGTAGATAAACATGCTATCCATCTCTCACAATGAATCCACCAGAACCATATCTATGAAAGAAAGCATAAAACACCTGAGAGAAACAATGGGCTATACCTCTCAAGTGAAACTTGTCGAGTAGACCAAGAGTGGGGAAAGAGAATGTTCTTCCAAGATACCCAAGTCCCAATGACTTTCTCCAAGAACAATCTCCTCTAGATCTTTTGTTGAATTCACATTCAACCAAGGTAAAGACTCCTCGAACTTCCAGCTGTAAACTCTGATTTAGCACAACATATACAGTCTCACCTTATTCTCCATGTATCCATGAGTACCTTTGAACAATCACCTCATGCAGAACTCCAACTGCATCACTACAACACTATGAAGTAATCAAGCAAAAGATAAATGTACCCAAACATAGAGAAGTAACCAGACCATTGTCAAAACTCCAATCATCTAAATCAGGAACTTATCATGACATAACGATCTTACCATCTCCATTAGGAGATTCCATGCTCCAGGTGAACATAACCATTGTCTCTAGATCAATGTATCATACCAAAATTCAAAAGCAGAAATCATGATATGAAACAAACCAAAATTCTAAACCAACATCACCTGTCAAGCACCACCAACACCTCAGCCAAGAATTTCATGAATCCTCCATGACTCCAAGATGTTACTCATCCTCAAATAGTGCCCCTGCAAATGCGAAAGAACCCTTCTGCAGCAACAGGATCAAAGAGCTCCTCCTAGTAACATCTGCAACACTAAAGAAGATCATTCACCACTAAGTGATGAAACACACAGTCAATGCTAAAGCTCCCACTGAACTGTAACAACAGAGCTTTCCAAGCATCCTGACCAAACATCTCCTAATCTGAAAATCTTCCAGGTCCACACATTAACATGTCCATGTGATTATAAAACCAAGTGATACCAAGATCTCCAAAACAAGGAATTAAACTATCACTGTCAATAGCTTACACAAACCTGTGTATTCAAGCTATACATGACATCATGATACACTTACTACAAGTCTCCATAACCAACTATTCAGATACTCTACAACATCCATCCTCTCATCCCAAAACAGTCACACCAATGCACAAGTGACCACAGACAAGGCCAACTAACAAATCTGCATAAACACTGAAACAATCTTGTGGATAAAGACAGTCCACATCCGAGTCATCTCACTGTAGCTCAATAGGTGATCAGCCCACAAAACTACATAACTCGTAGATCCAACCAATGTACCATGCAAACTCATTATCACACTGGAAACTGCAAAACTGAGATCTCAAGGAATAAATAACAATGTAGACAACAAGACTCAAGCATCAGAAAACTTACTTTTCACTGATTCGCCCAACATGTCCACAACCAGAGCACCATAGTCAAGAAACTAGAAGCATTACCATAGAAATGCTGAGTGTCATATCACATACCAGCACTCCCATGTAGAGAAAGCATTTCACCTCCTCACACCATGCACAGAGCATGTATGCAAAACTGCAACTATATCATCCAGTAACATCCCAAAAGCCAGGGTCTAGAAATAGCTTAACTGCAGCTTCACAAAACCACAAGTTTTTCTTTTGACCGTGTAAAACCTGCAAAACCACTGTGTTTGAAACACACCCATGCACATCCATATCCACATCACATCTGGAAAACCCAAAAGTTTGCAGCACAAACTCCATAACAGTTAAACCAAAATAATGTATCATCATGAATATGCATAACCATAGATTTTAAGGAAAAACTATAAAACCCCTCAAATCCAATAATCATGAATCTGAGTCATGCAAGTACAAAATATCCATTTAAGGAAACAACAGTTCAAGAGCTTCAGGCCCACTTGTAGACCAATCCCTCAACCACCAACATGCACATGCATCCGAGAGAATCAGGCAATTACAGAAGCTCTCAGATCATCCAATGATCAACTCCAAAGCCTGCATGCAATCAGGGTAACAAAAAATTATGCCTTCCAATACCAGGAACAAAACACCCAGCATAAGCACAATACTCCATGGCTGAGCAGTAACACAAACTCCTTCATATCATCAGAGAGCCTCTCACACAGACACCCAATATGAAAGTTGCTGCAGCAACACAGCCTCAAAGCAAACCCCATGTAACAAGATTAAATACTGTCAATTAAGAGCCTCAGGCCACATCATGACCAGCTCCAGTCTTTCACTCAAACAAGGATCAAACAAACAGACATTTCCTTCAAATTTCCTCAAGCCTGTCACACTAAGAAATCATCACAGAAGGAATACCCAGACCTTATACACCAGGAACTCTTACATGCAAACACGTGCAGCACACAAATGTACATATGTGAGCAACAAAGCATATCCCAGAAGAAGGCTCTGATACCACTTGTAAGGAAATGAGGGCATCTCAGAACGTATTTCTAAGAAAAGTGGTGTCTTCGACAAATTTAAATTCTTTCCAAATGCTTCAAAAACACGCACAACTATGCCTTTAAAGCAGAAACAGACAGAACATTTCCTACATTGACCCTTAGAGGAAAGCACAAGCGAACAATATCTAGTTTCAATAGCAGAGACATTAAACATGAAAGACAGAACAAGAACACAGATTTACGTGGGGAAAACCCTTACGGGTAAAAAACCCCACACTCCAAAAGCCCAGATCACCATTGTATTATTCAGCAACAGAAAACACAGTTACAATACAAAACTGGCAATAAGCCTTTCATGAAGATTTACATCTTGTTCCTTCTGAAGAATAACTGACAGTAACCCTGCACAAAGTTCTCCAGCACTTGGTTGGTTCTTCATACTGTGATCATGCCACAAACAGCACACAGTACAGAACTACATCTTCTTAGCCAGAACTTCCTTCATCTGAATTCTATTTTCATCTTCTTCTCAGTCCCTTCACATGCTGTTCACATGCTGCATACAACATACAGCATAAGACTTCACAGAAGAAGAAAACCAGAGGTCTCTCTCGAGAAGAACTCTCTCACTTCTCTCTCTCGATTATACAATTGCTTTTAGCAATCTAATCGATTCTCATGCAAACGACCATTCCGTTCCAACTGCCCAGCATGCTATCTTCCAACCATCGCACAGCGGTCGACTCTAACCGGTTCGTATTCTCATAGGAGACTTTAGTCCCACATGCACAGGTTCGAGTTGGACATCTGGGTTTAAATGCCTGAACACACGTAAGATAATTGTCGGCACTTTTGCCGCCGACGACTCCAGACTAAGTCTCATCGGAGTAACCAACATCATCGGTGAACACTTCAACACTCACTCTGACAGTTCCTTGTCTTACCGACGCCAACATAACGCCAACTCTTCATCGGAGTGACTTCTGCCATCGGAGTGACAATTCAAGGCTGAGCCGATAGAAGTTCTCACGCCGATGCCAAACACCAACTTCCATCGGGGTGACCAATGCCCATCAGAGAAACTTCCAAATGTCAGCCCGACAAGGATTGTCATGCCGATGACCGTTCCATCGGAGAGACGCCAACAATCATCAAGACTAAACCAAACTTCGCTAAAGACCAATGTCTCACCGATGCTAAAGCCAATGTCATCCATCGGAGTAATGAGGTCCATCGGAGTGAGAACTCAAGGCTTGGCCGACAGTGATTCTCTTGCCGACGCCCAAAGCTTCGCCAAACGCCATCGGGGAGACAATCCACATCGGAGCGACTCCTCCAAGTTTGGCCGATAGCAAAGCTCACGCCGACACCAAAACTCTTACCAACGCCAACTCCCATCGGGGTGACTCAATCAGTCGGAGTGACAATCTTAAGATCTGTCGATGACAAAACCTTACGCCGATAGACAAATGCCATCGGTGAGACTAATGCATATCGGCCACAGACTTCTAACACTTGCCGATAGTGAAAGTCTTTCCGATGATCACTACCATCGGGATGACTGGTAGCATCGGGGAGACTTCAGAATGTTGAGCTGACAATAGTTCTCTCACCGATATGAATATGAAACCTTGCATATTGCTCAACGGCTTCTCACTCTCACCGATAGTGCTCTGTCAAGCCGATAACAAAGGATAACCAAGGAACCAATGAACCTGTAATTTGAGTCACTAGTACTCAACATATTTCACTTTTTCAGTAGATACACCACCAGGTTAGATTTTAAGAACATGGGACAATTTCCCTTTAATATCGAATTCATTTTCGGCTAACTATGGGACTTGTATATGCAAGCTCATCGTTCTGTATCTCATATACATATGCATATGTGGTTGGCCTCTACATTGTGTTGAAATTTCCTTCCTTGCAATCTTTGTATAGACATTCGGGACATACATACAAGATGCGGACTCCATCGGGTCTATAAAACAAACTAGAATTAATTACATATCCGGTCATGTATACTCTTGCCTTGTCTTTTCTTGTATATCGGCTTGTATATCGAAGATACACATCATTATTATACAAGCCCGATGTACAAGCGGTGGGACCCACCTTATTCCTCACTCGTATTCCATGTTACAACACTACTTGTATCCAACCTTCATATACAATGCCCGATACATACAAACTCAATTGTATCTCCCTTCTGGACTTCTTGCTTTTATGAACCATAGTTCATTCATTTTCGGCTCTGCCATGTATATAAAGTGAAATGTATCTTTCAATATACATTAAAGTATGATGCATCCTTTATATTAAACTTTAACTTTCTTTGAGTTTCGTGTTGTATGTACACCGCAATGTATGTATCTGAAACATACACATACAAAGGCCGAAACATACAACAATAAAACCATATTTCATATCCCTTTCGGTTCTGCAGTATATATTACCATTGTATATCCCTTTGTATGTTTCCCTTTGCCAAACATACAAACACTTAATACATCCTATGGACTTAACCAATTATTCATCTAAGCTCCGAACTTTGTCGGGTCCGACTTGTATGCATACAAGTATAATGATGTAATAAACCCGATAACCCTTTACTTATTCATACAATGACACCACATACAAACACCTTTGTATATGCAACATACAAACCTTTTCCTTATGCATTTTGACCAAAACATGCATATCTTGCAAAAAACAGGGAATCTTTAGAAATTTCAAAAGGCAACCCCAACTCATTTTTGATGTTGATTCCAATTTTCATCATGGGTACCTAAAATTTTGCCATAAATTTTCCTGTCCCAACACTATGTATGCACTCTATTACAACTAGGCACTAAGCTTCCATATGAAAGTTATATGTTCTCCCTTATTTCCATAATCTATGTATACTAGCTAATTACACTTCACTACTATTCTAACCAGCTTCTATCAAATAGGTAATGATTACCCTTATTTACATAATAAAACAACCATTACTTACTTGAATAGTACTTACTTGCATGTGGTTTCATGGCACTCACCTCGAGTTCAGGCGCACGACTACTACTATGAATATCATGTCCATGCTCATTGAGTTCATCATCATAATTATCACTATCAACATTGACATGAAGTTGTACAGTTTTGTAGAGAGCTCTATTGACATGGCCTTTTTCTTTTTGTTCTACTTTCATATAATTGCTCTGCATGTGGTTTAATCATCATGCAAAAATTAATATAAGTCAAGTAAAGAATATGAAAGCTATAAATTTTTGTCCAAAAGAACATTCTAAGCATGAAGAATTAATGACAAAACATTGGGACAGATTAACTTACAACTTAAAGAATGCAAAATCTATAATTTTTTGTCCAAAAGAACATTTTAAGCATGAAGAATGACAAAACATTGGGATAGATAACTAACAACTATTATATTACCTCAACTTTAGCATAACTAGGATGATTGTGCTATACATTCTTGTCCAGTCCATCATAATCATCACTATCAATATTGGCAGCTCTGTTGACATCATGAAGTCGTTTTTGCTTTCCTACTACTTTAAAAAAATTGCTCTGCATGTGGTTTTACCATCATGCAAAAAATATACAAAGCATTCAATAGTCAAGTAAAGAATGCAAGCTATAAATTTGTCCAAAAGAACATTTTATGGATCTACATATTAAGAGGCATTTGTATATAGAATTGCCAAACAAGAAGAAATGAGATCAATAGAGCCTCTTACCTCATCTGAATCCATGGATTCCATGCAGAAACTATAGGGTTAACAGAGGTAACCAACTGTGAAACTTGCTGACTAAGACCATATATGCAATTTAGTACATGTTGGTGCCCTTCATTTGAGTTGACATGATCTGGAGAGACTGATCCTACTAGGCATGTAACATATGGCTATGAAATCTCTGTTGATGAACTAGATTTCCACTTCATCCTACTCTTAGATTTACTAGGATCTAGTGCTACCATATAATTGACAATATCTTCTGCACCTACTTCTCTATTACTGTTTTCCACCTAAAATACAATGTCAATTTCAACATATAGTCAGTTCTAAAAAATTGAAATAAATAACACAATGTAAATTGAACAAAAAAGCCATACACTTACTCCAAATTTGGCCATTTTGGCCTGCAACCCGCCTCAGCCAAATGTATATATAGTGCTCACATTATCTCTTGCTCTCTTGCCTTTGTTGCTCTTTGCCAAATATTCTTCAGAATGCATACTTTCTTTCAATGCCTCCCACTGTTTGGGACATAGAGTGGAGTCTAACCTCTCTTTTCCCTCCATGATTTCTTTTCTGCAATTGTATCTAAAATTGTTCATCAAAATTCTCATCTTTTGCTTGTAATATTTTCTAGAGATTTATCCACTGGTAGTCTCAAAAGCATTTTCTATTTTTTGTATAACATTTTCCACAGATCATGGATCTTGCTCTGCAAAACTTGATTTGCAATTATCCAAATGGGCCCTACATCTTACACCCAACTTGGAGGCCCACTTTGCAACATTTGGCCCAATGGGCTCACCATCTCTCGATACCTCAAGCAAGCATGGCTTCTTGCCTTCTAATTTTCTTAGTTTTCCATTCCTCTCTATAGATCTGTACAAATCTTGACTCAATCTTTGTCTTTTGACAAAAGCATCCACATCTTCTATTAAACCATTACTAGTATTTTTGGTTGATCCACTAGTTCCATCAAAAGTTCTAGATGCAACAGGTGCACTCTGAGGCACAACAGATATAAGTGATCTCTCTTCATGACTTTCATTAACCAAAACTTCATGCTCCTTGGCCACATCAGGTGTGGCATCAGTAGGTAGTGTAACATTGGAAATTGTCCTCCTGTATGGAATGGTACAATTTCCCTCAGTTTAGCTCCTCACTCTTGGTGACCTCTCAACCTTTTCTTTTTCGACCTTCCCAAAACCCTAATTGACTTAGTCTAGGAGAAATCTATTCACTTTTTGAGGTAACTGATTGGTAAAACTCGGAAAGAGGTTTGAGATTAGGGTCCCTAGGACCCCCAAAAATGTAGACCTGAGTTGAAATTGGGGGCTTGGACTTGGGTACCCGAGCCCTAGTCCTCCCCGATTTCACGGGATTTTGAATTTTGGCAGGGTGTCGGTTCTCGCCGAGTGCCTCAGGATTCCGTTTTCAAATTCTCAGTTTTCACGCGATATCAAGACGTTACTTCAAAATTTGAATTCCCTAAAGCTTGATATAAAAATACAGTTGTAAATCATTTTAACAACACACACAATTCTTATGCAAACTTGATGCCAAAACTTTGCTGAAATTGCCATTGAAGATCAGTGACTTGTTGAAGCTATTTGAAGCATTCTTTATTTGCTATCTAGGAGACAATGGATGAAGGTTAGGAATTAAGATCTTGAGTCTATCTTTCTCTTCCTAGGGTTTGTACACCCTTTCCATGATCAAGAGAAGGGTTGAAGCCTCCAACAGCAAGCTTGGAGATCCTCCACGGACATTGCTGATTCGCCTTCTTGTTCATGCAAGTCTTCATTTGTTTCATCTCCTTGAGGTGAAGTTGTATGTATTTATTGATGGAAATAAAGTTGTTGATCTTCTCTTGATTGAGACATCTAGGGTTTGATTTTATGCATACACACATTGTTAGGTTTGCACACACTTCTGCAAATCTTTATCTCTGGCTATTGTTGAGGTAGAAATACCGAAGACGGGGCTTGATTGAGGAAAGCTCCTATATAGCCGCAATAATTTCCTTCTTTTGTATGTGCAGATCGTGTTTCGCAGGTTCCGATGAAAAGAAGCTATAGGAAGAAGGATATTGTGGATATAGTCATGATAGACTTTTGGATTTTTAGATTTTGAGACTTGCAGGACATTGGAGTGGGTGCCCTAGTCCAACCAGGTGTTTTGTCCAGGATCCTGAAGCCTTTTGACAGTTTCAGACACCCTTTGCAGAAGGTTTTCCTGTTTAGGAATTTGTAGGACATTGGGGTGGGTGCCCTAGTCCAGGTGATCCTCAAATTCTGGTTACACTGTCTCTGAAACCCCTCCTTTGCATTTATGTGATCAGTTTTACCAGATACTTCATCATTTTCTATATATTGTTAAATTGAGGCATAATTAAGGTTTTACTTGGTTGAAAGTACAACACTTGGCAAAATCTTGATTAGGGCCTTAGGTTTCATAACCACACGAGCAATAAAAGGGAGGCAAAGTGATTAGAAGCTTGTCCACAAGCTTGATCCTTGTCTCCCCAATGTTTGAAGGTGAAATTTGGGGTATTTGACCTAGAGTAAATAAACCATCAAATTTTACACCAAACATTTTGGTGAACCCGAGCTTTAAAGAATTTACATCCTTGTTAAACTTCAAATCTAAACTAATTTGTTGTTCTAAAGTATAATTGGATTGGAAAACCTTTTTAGTGAAATTGCATATGTTAACTTATGGATTATATTCTTTATCTTTTCACTAAAAGGGTTGGAAATTAGCATTTTATTGTTGAAAGTTGTATTTCATTTGCAAAGGCTATCATTGTGCACTTAAATCTTGGTTTAAATAGAGCATGTTAGAATGTCGGATTATTTTTTGCAAGATTTTCATGCTTATGATGAGCCATTTAGTCGTGATGACTTCGATATGTTAGATGAAGCCCTTGAGGACTTTATCTCGATTGAACATTCTACTACGACCTCAAAGCCATCACTATTTCAAAGATTTGTAAATGTGATTTATGTTCCTAAATCTAAAGAAGAGATTGAAAAACTAAAAATTGTGGTCACTCTATGTGCAAATGTGGTTCAACCATCCTCTAAGCCTATGCTTGTTGTTAAAGGTCTTTCATCTTCTTCTCAATCTTCTGATCACATTTATGATTGTGCAAAACAAATTGTTAAACAAAACTTACAACAAACCAATCATAATGTGGTTGCTCATGCATATAATACTCGAAATAACAAACAAAGTACACAACAAACGAATGTTTTGATATCTTTACCAGCTTCTCAACCTATGCTTCCTCAAGCACCTCGTTTAACATATAAAGGTAGTAAAGACTATGATCTTGTAGAGTAGCTTCGTGCTACTCCTGCAAAGATATCTCTTTGGGAGCTTATACAAACTTCACCTACTTACCATGAAATGCTACAAGAAGCATTACAAAAGGTGATTGTTCCTCCTGCTATTAAATCAAATGATGTTGCCGCTTTACTAGATTGTATGCATGCAACAAAAATAGATATTTTATTCCAACAACATGAGTTACCATCTCTCAAGGATCAGAAGCAGTATGATCCTTTGGTTATCTTTATTACAATCAACAAAACATTGGTTAAGTGAGTTATGATTGATAATGGGTCAGCTCTTAATGCTTGCAGTATTGATCTATTGCACAAGGTTAAAGTAGACATATCTGCTATCAAAATAGAATCATTAAGTATCCATGGATTTGATAATGTTAGACGACAATCTGTGGGCACTATAACTTTACCTATACAAGTTGGACCTATGATGGTGCCTACCTTGATTCATGTCATGCCTTGTTCTCTATCTTATAACATGATTTTGGGTAGACCTTGGATACATGCATTAGGAGCAGTTCCTTCTACTTTACACCATTCGATTAAGTTTATATTTAAAGGGAAATTGCATACTATCCATTCAGATCTTGAACCTGATAATTGTTTGCAAATGGAAGTGCATAAGCATGTTGTTGGTCCTAAGATCTTAAACAATCTGAAAGTTGAATTGTCAGCTCCTCTTGCCTCTAGAAATGCTATGCAAAAGCCTAAAAAATTGAATGCATTTGTTGGTGATGACTGGGGTTCGTTAGATTTTGCATCCTCCTCCACAGGAGAATATAAACTTAAAAACCCCATCCCTGAAAGATCAAATATTGCATCTCACATCACATGCTTTGAATGATAAACACAAGATCTCTTTGTTGACAAATAAGGATAATACTCTCAATTATACTACTAACTATGAGACTTATGAAGCTTCGCCTTCATCTAAAGAAATGGTCTCTCTCTATGGCAGAGGATTGCGAATCCTTTACAAAAATTATGATTATGTAGGTAATGGTTGTGGCATAAATCAACAAGGAATCAAAGTACCTATAGAATCCGCTTCACAACATTACTCAAGTAGCATTGGATATAATCCTTTCAAGGAATCTAAAGCTTGTAAACGCCCTACTCTAAATGTGAATACCATATCAACACTTAGTTTGATATACCCTGAGATGATTGACGCCAATTGTCCTCCAGGATCCCTTCCTTTAGATATGTTTACGGCGGATGAAGCGATAATGAAATTCTTAGGCGCTTACGATGGTATTCCTCATTATCACCATAAACATGGCCTACCTTATTGTTTAAACAATGATGCAAATTTTGGAAAGACTACTAGCACAATAACTGCTATAGTAGAGCATAATGAAGAAATTGAAGAACAATTACAATCCTACAATCCCCCTTACCATAGCACTCTTCTTAATAGAAAAACTATTGATGTTATGAATAAGGATAATCTTGAAAAAGTTATCCCTATTGGTGATTGTTTGGATATGGAAGAAAAAGAAGAAATGACTAAATTATTGAGTGAATTCTCAGAATTGTTTGCCTGGAAATATTTAGACATGCCTGGTATAGATCCTCATATTGTAACGCATAACATTGTGTTGAAACTGGATGTTAAGCCATTCAAACAAAAGATTCGTAAGATGAATCCTAAGATTGCTTTGCTTGTTAAAACTGAAATAGAAAAACTCTTACAAGATGGTTTTATTCAACCTATTGATTACTCCCCATGGATCTCAAATATTGTTGCCGTTGCAAAGCCCGATGGTTGTATAAGAATGTGCACAGATTTCTGAGATTTAAATTTGGCATCTTTGAAAGACAATTTCTCGCTTCCTAATATTGATATGATTGTCGATTCCATCACTGGGCATGAGTTGCTATCTTTTATGGATGGATTTTTAGGATATAATAAAATCCTTATAAATCCTCTTGATCAACATAAAACAGTCTTTATAACACCTTGGGGTACATTTTGTTGGGTAGTCATGTTGTTTGGACTTAAGAATGCAGGAGCTACTTACCAACGTGCGATGACTCTTATATTTCATGACTACATACACAATATTTTAAAAGATTATGTTGATGACATCCTAGCGAAGTCTATCCATCATAAGGATCATGTTACAAATCTTCGACAAATATTTGAGCACATACAAAAATATAATATGCGATTGAATCCCCATAAGTGTGTTTTTGGCATGGATAGTGGAAAGTTACTTGGATTTATCGTTTCAAATTGAGGTATAGAAGTCAATACGAAAAAGATAGATGCGATCGTTAATATGCCAATACCAAAGAACATATCTCAACTTTGTAATTTGTAGGGAAAGATATAGGCCATTCATCAGTTTGTTTCATAACTCGCGGATAGGACTCGCCCCTTTACGCAACTACTGAAGAAATATTCTCATTTCCAATGGAATTCTGAATGTCAAAAATCTTTCGATGAATTAAAGGATTACTTAGCTAATCCACCTGTTTTACAACCTGTTGTTTCTGATAAGCCATTCCTGTTATACATCTTAGCATCTAACAATGCCCTAGCAGCTTTGTTAGCACAGCATAATGCTGAAGGCAAAGAATGTTTAGTCTACTACATTAGTCGTACTTTGCTTGATTATGAAGTGCGATACATAGTTATAGAGAAGCATTGCCTAGATTTAGTGTTTGCCACTCAAAAGCTTAGACATTACCTCTTAAATGCTGAAGTGCATGTAATGGTGAAATTCGACCCTTTGAAACATCTCTTCGCAAGAATAGATTTATCAGGTCATCTTGCTAAATGGGTTATGATGTTAACAGAATTTGACCTCAAATTTATATCTCAAAAAGCAATTAAAGGGCAAGCAATAGCTGACCAGTTAGCTAAAGCTCCCTCACCCTTTTCTATACAAAATGTCGATGCTTTTCCTGATGAATAGATTCTAACAATCTCTACGGAACAGAAGTGGGATTTATACTTTGATGGATCAAAATGTCAAACTAGCTCCGGAGTTGGTGTTATATTAATACCTCCTACGGGTAAGTCGATTCCCTTATCTTACCGTTTAGATTTCTTATGCACAAACAACATAGCTGAATACGAAGCTCTTATAGCTGGACTTCGTGTAGCTCTGGCTCTTAGTATTAAGAATATGACAATATACGGTGATTCTCAGTTGATTGTTAAACAAATCATAGGATTGTATCAGACTAAGCAAGATAAACTTTCTCAGTATCGTGAGTTTGCATTATCTCTCTTAAGATAGTTCGAATCATATACGATTGACACTATTCCTAGGAAAGATAACTGGCATGCGGATGCAATGGCAAGCGCAACTTCCCTTATATCCCCTAATAGTTCTCCTGAGGAATTTACCTTCGTTGTTCATAATCTTAAGACACTGGTAATTGAAATCCCTATAGTGTCAAATTCAGAACTCTGTAGTAATATATACACTGATGAATGGTTCTCCTATATATTCAGCTATTTATGCGATGGAACCGTTCCGGACTTGACATCTAAGAATGCTTGGCTCCGTTTACGTAAAATAGCAGCGTGATACATTATATTATCGAACATCTTGTATCGACGAAGTTATAATGGTGTTTTACTTTGACATTTAAGTAATGTAGAGATTCTGATAGCTTTAGAAGAAGCTCACTCTGGTGCCTGTGGAGGGCATTTTGGTGGAAAATTGTTGGTGCAAAAATTGTTATGTATGGGGTACTATTGGTAGCATATGGAACAAGATTCCTTTGCTTACGTCAAGAGATGCCCACAATGTCAACAACATAAACACCTTATCCATGCTCCTGCTCAAGAGCTTCGTGCCCAAGTGTCACCATGGCCATGTTCTATCTAGGGCTTGGATCTGGTAAGTAAAATTTCCCCGCCCTCCTCTCAAGGACACACGTTTATCATTACTGCTACTGATTATTTTACAAAATGGGTCAAAGCAATCCCTTTGTGATCCATGACCGCTGATGTAATCTGTCAATTCATACAAGATAGAATAATTTCTTGATTTGGAATACCTTCCTCCTTAGTGTCAGACAATGGTACACCATTCAAGAACAAGGATGTGAAAAAGTTCCTCAAAAAATATCATATACAACATCGCTTCTCTACGCCTTATTACCCTCAATCAAACAGCCAAGCAGAAGCTTCAAACAAGGTTATTGGATAGATTTTACAGAAAACTATTAATAAATATCAAAAAGATTGGCATACGCAATTATCCTATGCACTATGGGCATATAGAACAAGTATTTGAACAGCTATGGGTAACACACCGTATAATCTTGTCTATGGCGCAGACACAATAATGTCCTTGGAGTTAGAAATTCCTTCTTTGTGAATTTCCCTAAGAGACATCATGGATGATGACATAGATTGAGAGAAAATATTACAGGAACTTGAGATGCTTGATGAAATACATGTTAACGCTCTTGAACATCTCAAGTCTTATCAAAAAGGAATACAACGAGCCTATAATGCGTAGGTCATACAATGTTCATTTAACGTTGGAGACTTGGTTCTCTACGAAAATCAACGCAATGTAAATGCACCGCCTGGTGAAAAAGGTAAGTTCAGCCCTAACTGGCTTCGACCGTATATAATCACTGAAACTTTTGGATTTGGAGTGTATAAATTAGTCAATGAGCAAGGTACGCCACTTAAAGAACCTCTTAATGCAACACACCTCAAAAGGTTTTATGCTTAAGATCTAATGTTAAATGTCCATAAGCTAATTTAGTGCATAGATTAGCTTCAATTTCGACAAGATGGTGTTGTTTTGTCTTAATTCCTTTAACATTGTATCTTTGTTTGGTTGATCATTGTTGCATCATGTTTAAGTAATAATTTTGTAGATCACTTTTGTATTAACTGAATGTAGCATGGAAATTAAAGATATGTGTAAAATAATTAATCATTGTGTTCATTACTACATGTTCTTTTTAGAATTGTTAGTATATCACAATAGCATTAATTATAGCATTTAGACATCATCACTAGTTGCATTTTACAAAAATCACACGTGATAGATCAAAAGCCATTACACATAGATCAAAAGAAATAAACATCATATATATATATATATCAGTGTCAAGTATACATCCGACTCAACTATCCCTCAAAACAAAATGGGATGTCGTAGTGCCTAAAGTCTAGGAATCACATAGAAGAACCTCGATCGCCAGTACCCTCAGGCCCTCGTGGTGCATGAGTAACAGAAGCCTGACCATGAGTGGCTACGGACCGCGAATGACTCCTAGAGGCACTTCGCGATCGTAACCCCCTGATCTCGCCTCTCATCTCTATCATCCACTCATGTGCCTCCTAGTACATCCTTTGGTACCGGTCTCTCTCAGCCTAAACTTTGTCTCTGTCAGCTCTTGCTTGCTATACCTCCTGCAGTAAGAACTCACTGACAATTGGCTCTCCCTCCAATGTAGGAACCATTATAGTCTGCTCTCGCTGTGCCCTGAGCTCAGCCTCGGCGTGCTTAGCTCTCTGTCGAAACTCCTCCCTCTTTCACATAGACTGCTCTAGCATGGCCTCTGTAGTAGTCATGTATCTGATGACAGGCATAAATAACTCAGCATGCCACACAGCGGATGATCATGTCAAATGATATGTCTGCACCCGCTGCTCTGCGGCATCTATCAGTAATATGTCTCCTATGATGCGAATCACAAAGTCTTGCCATGTGTCTGTCCCAACTGCAAAATAGAGAATGAGATGGATGTTAGACTCCCATATAAAAATCATAAATAATAAACTATACCAAAACATAAAATAATAAATCAAACCTTACCCAAATCTCCATCTCGCCAGGATGGATCACGGATCACTAATGGTGTAATGAGCTATGATGTCTTATCTGTAGCTGGGGGCATAGGTCTTCTACTCTCTCCTCGCTTTGTCTGACTAGGCCTCACATCGTTTGCAGGAGTAGGACCACGAGCCTTGGACTGCAGCCTCGACTTGGTCTCCTCGTCAGTGTCTGCCTCCTGCTGGCTCTATCGCGATCTCGCTCTGAAGACATACTGTGATGGGACCTTCTCAGACTCATCCTCATCCTCCTCCATACCCTCCTTGCGATCATAGTATCTTGTGAAGTCACTGACGTCGTCCTCCACCCTTGTGTCACTAGTGTGACCGGCCCAAGGTCGGGCATCTCCTGTAGGATGCCCGGGTGGAAAGATAGGTGTAGGCCGTGTTGTGTGCCACCAGGTCTGATATGCTTGGGTACACCTGACATCATCTGTGCCCGATATCAACTCTGCATCCTCAAGACCCTCGTCATCGCTAAGTGGTATGTCTACTATAGTCGGCCATTGGACAATATTGACTCTGATTGCACTCCGAGCTGCATAGGCATAGCTCAGATGAACTATAGGAACATCTTGTACCTGTCTAAACTATCATGCCACCCTATCATAGTAGAACCAAGATACAGTATGATCAAGGTGACCAGCCATCAGCCGATCCCTCTACATCCGAGCTAACTGCCTCTGCTCGCCAGGCCATCTGATGATGCCACGATACGGTCTCCAGATGATGTCACCAGGCTACAATCTGTCAAATATTACTCTCCAATATAATAGATTATCATGCCTCCAACACCTGACTAATGGGTAGGCATAGACGCGTGGATGGGTGAACGCTACCTCTATAGGAAAACCCATCGGTCGTGTGCACCTGTTGTGTTCAAAGGCCCAAACCTATAACAATGTGTTGACCAGTAGACTTCGCATCTCGTAGTGAACATATTGCCCTAAGTCACAATATAGGTGTGCAAGCATACTGCGCCCCCATGCATAGATAGTTTGATGCGTCTCCATTGCTCTGATCGTATGAACGAGACCCCCGTGAAGGTGAGTGCCTCGTCCATCTGGTGCAATGGCTAGTGCGACTAGACAATCATGATCCTCCGTAGTAAGGGAATGTCTCTACATCCCTACTCTAGCAAACAGAGATGAATGTGTCCTCGCTTTGCCTGTGACACGGTACAACCCAAACAATACAGCTGACTCTCACGAGTATGCTCCTCTGAGTGGTGTCCAATAACCCTCACTATCTCTCCTTGGATCGGCAGTCGAAGAATCCTGAATACATCCTCCAGTGTGATGGTAATCTCACCAGTCGATAAATGGAATGTGGAAGTATCTGCATCCCATCTCTCCATCAGTGCCATAAGCATCGTGCAGTGGAATCTGATTGTGGGCATCTCAAACACCCACCATAGGCCCACCGTCTGTAAGTTCTCTCTCTCTCTCTACGGTCGTCAAAGTGCTAGCGCACTCTCACAAAAGTGGAATCAGATGACCACCTGTGTGCTCCCACATCTCAGGGACATCCTATAGATCGGAAAGAAAGCAAGAGTATCAGAATCCCCGCTAGAAACCAAAATAATCTATCAAGAACTAAATAGAGTGCCTGTGCCTAGGGCCTATGTCCTTTGTGGACCAGGGCACCCTAGGAAGACTAGGGTGCCCCATAGGGACACTGGCGCCCCTGTGGGACTAGGGCACCCTAGAGAGACTCTAGCACCCTAAGTGGACCCGGGTGCCCTTGTTTGGAAACCCTTTCTACCTTCCCCTCTTGGCACAGATATCGATAAACATGAAAGCAAAATATGACGAAAGATGACAGAAGGATGGAATCAGGACCCTACCTCAGCCTCGAAGTGTCTCTCTGCCACTCGGGCTTAGAGCATCTCTAGTCGTGGTGGATGGTATGGACGTCAGCTCAGCATGGTTGCTCCCCTATTCTCCTTCTCTCTCTCTGTAATAACAAGAAACAAGAATGAGTTAAGTGATAAGTGACAACTCCTTTTTACATAATGTAAGTGAGAAATCCTATCCCTAACTAGGTGCGAAAAGTGTGCTCTTTCACTCTGGAGCCCTTTTCTTAAGCTGTCGAACTCCGATTTCAGTGCCATTTGTTGCATTAGAATCTTGGTTCTGCTCTTGTTCTTACCCAATGTGTTGTGTTTGAGCGTTGATCCTTCAAATAACCCTCATAACACATTTCCCTTGAAGTCAACGTGTGGATATCTCCTTGTTTCTACTCTCAGACTAAGCAAGCAGAAACAAGGGGGGCATATATCTCCCTCGATTTCCTCCCTCACCTTGTTCCATCACTCAACCCCCTTAGAATTTTGATACTGACTCATTGGTGGTGGTTGCAAGTTGATTTGATTTTAATTTTTCTTAACAAGTGTTCCTTTGCAGGATGCGGTTCCTAACTTTGTGGTCTTGCAAGATTGCAGAACTAGGGGCTTCTTCCTGTTCATCGACAATGCTTTGACTCCCTCTATAGTATCCTTTTGGGTATCCTTTTCATGATTGATGAATTTACTTTCCTTTAGTTGCATATGCACATAGTGTCATATGGCCACTAAAGTGGGGGCTAAATGTAACGTTAGAAATTGTCCTCCTGTATGGAATGGTATAATTTCCCTTGGTTTAGTTTCTCACTCTTGGTGACCTCTCAACCTTTTCTTTTTCGGCCTTCCCGAAACCCTGATTGACTTAGTCCAAGAGCAATCTATTCACTTTTTGAGGTAACTGATTGGTAAAACTCAGAAAGAGGTTTGAGATTAGGGTCTCTAGGACCCCAAAAAATGTAGATCTGAGTTGAAATTGGGGGCTTGGACTTGGATGCCCGCACCCTAGTCCTCTCCAGTTTCACAGGATTTTGAATTTTGGTGGGGTGTCGGTTCCTGCCGAGTGCCTCAGGATTCCATTTTCAAATTTTTAGTTTTCACACGATATCGAGACGTTACTTAAAAATTTGAATTCCCTAAAGCTTGATATAAAAAGACATTTGCAAATCATTTTAACACATACAATTCTTATGCAAGCTTGATGCCAAAACTCTACTGAAATTGCCATTGAAGATCAATGACTTCTTGAATCTATTCGAAGTATTCTTTATTTTCTATCTCAGAGACAATGGATGAAGGTTAGGAATCAAGATCTTGAGTCTGGCTTTCTCTTCCTAGGGTTTGTATACCCTTTGCATGATCGGGAGAAGGGTTGAAGCCTCCAACAGCAAGCAAGTTGTTGATCTTCCCTTGATTGAGACATCTAGGGTTTGATTTTATGTATATACACATTGTTAGGTTTGCACACACTTCTACAAATCTTTATCTCTGGCTATTGTTGAGGTAGAAATACTAAAGACGGGGCTTGACTGAGGCAAGCTCCTATATAGCCGCAACAATTTCCTTCTTTTGTATCTGTAGATCATGTTTCGCAGGTTCCGGCGAAAGGAAGCTATAGGAAGAAGGATATTGCAGATACAGTCATGATAGACTTTTGGATTCTGAGACTTGCAGGACATTGGGGAGGGCGCCCTAGTCCAACTAGATGTTTTATCCAAGATCTCAGAGCCTTTTGACAGTCTCAGACACCTTGTGCAGAGGGTTTTCATGTTCATGAATTTGCAAGACATTGGGATGGGTGCCCTAGTCTAGGTGGCCCTCAAATTCTAGGTACACTATCTTTGAAACCCCTCCTCTGCATTTCTGTGATCAGTTTTACCAGATACTTCATTAGTTTCTGTATATTTTTAAATTGAGGCATAATTAGGGTTTTACTTTGTTGAAAGTACAACACTTGGCAAAATCTTGATTAGGGCCTTAGGTTTCATAACCACGTGAGCAATAAAAGGGAGGCAAAGTGATTGGAAGCTTGTCCATAAGCTCGATCCTTGTCTCCCCAATATTTGAAGGTGAAATTTGGGGTATTTGACCTAGAGTAAATAAACCATCAAATTTTACACCAAATAGGTAGAGCATGAGTACCGGTCTTCGCATATTTCACTTCAAACACATGCTTTAATCTTGAATAAATCATCTGTAGACCTATTATTCCTTTAATGCTCTGATGTTTTTCAATAATCTCTCTTAGACTTTGTTCTAAGAGATCATCAAAACGTTGCACATCACCATGTGCTATATCAGGCTGCACATGATCACCATGTGCTATATTAGGCTGCACCTCACCATGTGCTATATCAAGCTACACATCAGCATATGATATATCAGGCTGCACATGATCATCATTGCAACTATTATTTTCAGCAACTGCATTTGTTGAATCACAAAAGTGGTGGCTTCTACGAGATGGCGGCACTGTATCTTTTCTTTCCTTTTATTTTTTCTCCACATTTTCTTTGCACTCTTTTTGTTGCCTATAAAACAAAAAATAATATCATATTATGTCTTATATACATAAATCTCTTGCCTATAAAATTTCATTAAATACTATTAAATAAATAATATACTACTTAGTGGATTTACAACTTGCCTATTTGTCAAACCAAGTCTCAATAAATATCCATTATTCTTGGCCACTTTTTCTCTACAAAGGTGCTCATAATCTATCAGTGAAGTTTTAGCATTATGATCACTATCATCTAATTTGTGCCTTATAACCCTTCTCTTCATTTCCTGAAGTCCAAATAAATAATAACGTATAAATCAACAACTTGAATCAGTAAAACTTTATTGAGTTCATAAGTTTATAACTGTTGACTTTCCAATCTGCTGATAACTGTAAATGAAAACTTAAAATAGAATTTAGTTTACAGATTAAAAAGAAATTGTAGTAAAAAACCAAGAAGCTGTTTACAATTACAGGTATCAGACAAATTTTCCTTAGGGATATATTCACAAGAAAAGAACTCATAAAAACATATCACAAGTAGGATGAAGGAAAAACATAGTCTAGTTCATCATGAGGTGTGTTAAAACCATTCAAAATTTCACATAGTCCCACTCTATTTCATACATTTTCCTTCCATAAATCCATAATTAGGGATTCATATTCCTTTTAGAATTGTTCTAGGAGTCATTTATGAGCATCTCATATCAGGTCTATGTGAAAGAAATTTATATTTTTGACCATTGATGTGTTTTTGTCTCTTACTGCAGCCCCGCAGTACATACAAATAGCCTTGGCAGGTGTAAGGGAATTAGAGGATGTGAATACACAGTTACCACTTCCCTGTAGCATGCAAACAATTCAGTTGTAGTGTTGCAGTATAAACTCAAGCGGCACATAATATGTTACCGCGTCCCCGTGGTAGGTAAGGAGATGACCGGCGGCAATGCAATAGGAAGGAGTCAGGATAAAGTGTTCACCGTACCCCATGACAGTTTCAAGTTGAGCCTACGGTGTTGCGGTATAAGGAGTTCAAGTGACCGGTAATGCTACATACCATGGCCCCACAATGCTAATAACTTCGACTGGCGATAATGCAGTAAACAACAAATGTGAGACCAAAGGCTTCCGCGGCCCCGCGATGGTCAGGCCAAAGCTTGGAGGTGGCGCAGTAAAAGATATAAGGGATAACATGTATCCCGCCATCCCACGGTGGTGTGCAACAAGGCTTGTGGGGTGGCAATAAGTGGTGAAGATGAACATAACTATCCAAGAGGTCCTGTGGTCCCATGATTGGCCTAAGTTGGTCTTGCGGTGATGCAGTAAGGAATTAAATGTTGAAATGACTTCAGTGTTGCCCCGCAATGGTTATCATTGATGTCTGAAGGATTCTGGGTTTCGAGGAAAGGACTGCAAGTCTTGAAATACTTGCCCATCCATTGGATTGGATCAAATCAATGGTCTGTGTTTGAAAAGAATTAAATGCTGAGATTTGTCGATATCGTGGCACGAACCAGGTTAATGGTGAAATGACCAGCTTCATGGCATGATAAAACTTGGGATTTCTTTGTATTTCTTCATTCCAACAAATTCAGTGTTGATTACAGAAGGCAAATTCAAGCTTTGTGTGCTCTCCTCAGGCATTTTCTGACTGGGTAAGTCTGCCCCATCACTCTTTGCATAAAAGTTGGTGTTTGGTTT
Organism: Cunninghamia lanceolata; assembly: GCA_027924645.1. NCBI lineage: Eukaryota > Viridiplantae > Streptophyta > Pinopsida > Cupressales > Cupressaceae > Cunninghamia > Cunninghamia lanceolata. The sequence continues at coordinate 3,189,324 of BSBN01000386.1, forward strand.
GTGCTATGTTTTCAACTAGTCTAGTAAAGCAAGTAAAATATCAAAAACCCTAGTTTGTAGAGGCACTAAAATATGGCACCTAAAAAATCTGAGTCTGTGAGTAAGAGCACTAACCCCCCTGCTCCCAAGAAATGATCACTTCAACAATCATTGTTAGACATCTTGCCAAATTTAGTTGACAAGGGGTCTAAGAAATTGTTCAAGGATGTTGCAGAAGGATGTCGGGATGCTACAATCCCTATCTCTGGATGAAACCTTTTTTGGTATTTTTGTGGAAAGAAAGATGGACAAGGACCAGTTGGAAACCCATGGAATTTGGATTTGGCAAAGCTTGTGGTGCCAAATGTATTTGTTGATGTGGATTTGATTAGAACATTGGCACAACACTATCACTCAGCCACCAAAATAGTTAGACTACCAAATGGGTCACCATTAGTGGTTGTGGATAGAAATGCAATCATAGACTGCTTCATGTTGAGCAAGCAAGCCCTCACACAAGTAGATTTGCAGAAGAGTGAGCAGGAGTACAATAGTTTGAGAAAAACACACAGAAGGGATGAGGTGCCCATGCACATGAAGAAAGGGGCAAATAACAAAAGAATTGAAATCCCATCCACTGCAATTGAACCTTTCTCTGTTGAAGATTTTGCTGTCTATTTCAAAAGAACATATTTTTCTTTGTGTCAGGTGTTGGGTATTGATGCCCAAGGTAGAATGCCTATCGGCTTAATGATGATGGCCATGAGAATTCAAAATCTAGAAGCTAATGTTGAATATGATTTTGCAACATTCATTGAAAAGAAATTGCATGATGGATTTTTGCAAATAAGAGAAAATAAAAAGCCCATAGATTTCAAATAGTACTCTTTGTTATGTCATTTGATTTTGTATCAAAATAGAAGGAAGTGGCCTAGCAGAATGGATCTGAGCATGATTGATGAAACAGGACAAAGATTGCCAACACAGTGCTGGTGTTACAAATGGGATAGCCATTGCAAGAATTGTGACCATGTTGTGTTTCATGATGCATTCTCAATTATAATAATTAATTCTCTTGGTAGATTTTCTCCTAGATTGACAAAAGACATCAGGGAAATGTTGAGGCCTCTTGCCCATAGGCCAGAATAGGGTCATAGGCATAACTATGATGATTGGTTTTTCTTGCCAGTTCATACTATAATCAGGGTATGTGGGTGTACTCAGCCACCTCATGTGTTGCCCAAATTTGTGCCAAACAGAATTGCATTCCTTGAATTCATGTGGCAAATGATGTGGATGGAGAAGGATGTAATGAAGAAATAGAAGAAAGGCACGTTTCTTCATGATTTCACAGTGTTTGGTGATTGGTCCATTGGTTCTGATACTTTAGAGGATTTACAAGCCTATTTGAAGTCTAAATATTCCTTGAAATCAGGTGTAGGGAGGGTTTGTGATCCAGAGGGTCACACATGAACTTTGTCAGACAAACCATCCTCACAAGAATGGGAATATCCCATCAAATCAATTTAGATGAGGATGTGATCAGAAATCTTGTCACCTTTCAAGAAGTGTATGATAGGAACAAAAAATGGGAGATTTTGAAAAGGATTGAAGATGATAGGAGAAAACAAAATCCTAAATTTCTTGGATTCTTTTTTGAAGGGACCCTTTGAGAAGAATAGATCTGATAATTGACAATTTTGAAAGAATATATAGCAAGTCCAAGAAGCAGCCTTCAAAGGATACCAAGCTCAGTGTCAAAAGACCACCAAGAATTGTGATTCAAGAGCCTGCAATAGATACAATGTCAGTACAAGATCTAGCTCATGTCCTTGATTCACCACCTGCCAAAAGGTAAAGGATTGAGGATGTTTCTCCACTGATTCCATATGAATTGAACGAAGGAGGGGGTGACACTGATGAAGTGGTTGGTATCCTAAGAAATATGGAAGATGAAGGAGAAACAGATTAGCCACTTGTTGGCCAAGAAACAAAAGCATACAAACCAGAGGCCAGAATGGCCAAACAGACACAAGGGGATCCTAAATTAGACAAAGATGAAAGAATTGTGGCTTCTACGAGATTTATGGAGGATGATGATTTCATTAATTCTCTTGAATTCAAAGATTTTTGGATTAAGATGAAGATGAAAGAATTTCAAGAACAAGTGGAAATAAATAAAATGGGTGTTGATGAATCTCAGCATGAGCAAATTATTTCACAAACTTTCAAGAATATGAAAATAGATGAAATAAGTGTCAGCCCTGATGAGGCTAGATAAATGGTATTAAGGAGCAACATGCTGATCATTCTCAGGCTTGAGTTGAAGAAAATGATTTTGTTAGACCAAGTCAGGAATCAAGATGACCCCATGTTAGTTTCTGAATTTGACTTTGAGGAAGGTGTCAGTGGTTGTGGTTTCAATCCAAAAATAGAGACTTTGGCAATATGGGCAACACAAAAGAACACCAGCAAACCAAGATTACTTGATGTGGTCCAAGAAATAAGGGGAACAATTGTGGTCAAGACATTCTAGGACACATAAGCAACTGAAGCAGCTACCCTCACTATGCATATTGCAATGTTTACACGAGCTGCTATTATAAAGATAGAGCAAAGATTGTTTGATTATGAGAGAACTCAGATGGAGATGAATGATGAGGTAAATAGATTGTATCTTGAAAATGTAAACCTAAAAAAATAACTAAAGGGTGAGAGTTCTTCTCAGATTCAAGCCATTGTGTCATTTCAAACACCTGTGCCACAAGAGATTGGTGATACCACAGTGACTATTGAACAATTCAATGTTTTGAAATTGAAGTTAAAAAAAGAAATTAAGGAATTGAAAAGCCAAAATGAGAAAACAAAGAAAGAGGCAAAATTGAAAATTCTTGAAGTGTTTGAGAAAATTTTGGAATATAGAGTGAAAATGGTTGTTGACAAGTTGAGAGATGTGCATGAATACTATTCTTCCTTGTCTTAGGCCATGGAACGGTTGAAAGTAATTTTTTTTGTTTTAGATCCCTTATATCAAAGATGGCAGTCAACACATCACACACTAATCACTCTGTGTAAAGTTCTACAATGGAATCAAGATGCTCCTACAACTCTAAAGCCAACAGAGAAAATGGTCAAGATGATATTGGATGAGTATCAGTATGTGAATGATGAGAATCAAAGAATGTAGGCAAAGATTGATTCTTTTGCCACTTTCAAACACCAGTTCATTCCATCAATCCTAATAGAGGATGAAAAGATCAAGGATTTTGATGTGTGGAAGGATGAATTTGGTCATACAGTTTCTAAGGTCATGGAATTTTTGAAAAAGGATGAAGATATCAATATTCTCAACTTCAACATCATTCTAGACAGAGTAATTGCTTTGGATGCTGGATATACAAAGTTTGTAATTGATGTCAAAGCATTGCTAGACAAAAGGTGGAAGGATCACCAGGCCAACTTGCTCCAAATTCAAGATTATAAGTGGCCTAGTGATTTTTCTATGTTTCAATGGCAGGAGAAGTATCTTCAAGTTGACGAATAGACAGGCTATACGTGCAGGGGAGAAATGCGCATCATGGCCTCATGACTACACAGTATACCAATGGGAGCAAGAGTATTTGGCTCCTCTAGAAGAATAGGGCCTTGAAGATGTTGCAGTGGAAGAACCGAGCCTTCAAATACTCTATCATGGAGAGGGGAACTTTGCCAGATCAGGATGATCATGGGTCTCCTATGTTGATTAATGGACTACAAGTGTAATGCAAGTGCTACGGGCTTCCAATCAATATTGTCTACTTTCTCTGTTTTCTCTTAATTATGTTTTAAGAAAAATTAATGTTTAGTTTATATGAAGAGGCATGAATTTTGAAAAGATGCCATATTTTGTAATGGTCTGAAGCTTGTTGCTTCTCTTATAAAAGAGAAACCAAGACCGAATATTGATATCATCATCATAGGCATTTATAGAAACATATATGAGGAGACTTTTGTTATATTGTAATATCTATTTGAAGCAATCAATGGAGAAGAAGATTTAATCTGGTGCTCGAATTATGGTTAAGATATCTAAGAGATCATTTCTTTGTTTGTAATGAGGAGGCTTAGTTCACCTAATGTTAAGATATCTATATGTATTATTAAATCACAGATGTTTGTCATTGTTTCCTTCACACAAGCATATTCAATGCATGTGGAGGCTAGAATCTGTATTACAAACTAAAGCTATCATCTAGGACATACAAGAAAAGTCTAGCATCTAGAAAACATATAGGACATACAAGAAATTATATTCTAACTAAACAAAATTAATTTCAACCAAAGTAAGAAAACTAAGAAGAATGATTGAACCTAACTTTAAATGCACTTCAAATCAGCAGTGAACATCTCAGGTTTTGTATACAATGTACCAGCAGAATAATGATGATTACATTCAGAAATGTATCAGTAAAACAACAGTGAATAAGCATACCTATACTTTGATATTTATTACATTCAATATTAAATTACACCATACATATAACCAAAGTTTAGGTGACAAGCTAACCTCTTAAGGTGACAGGCTAGTTAAGGTGACAAAACATCATCATAATCATCTGCATTGCTAGCAAGATCAGAATCTTGATCACTCGTGTCTACATCTGCTTGATTTTCTTCCTCATCCTCATCTGTGACATGCTTCTCATTCTCTCTCCCAATCTCTTCATTGGTAATCAAAATCTCTTCTTCAAACACTCCATCATCGTCTTTATCCACTTCTTCGAATGTTTCTTGTAAATTAACATATTGCCCATTAGGCATTATATCAACTTCCATGAATTTTCATCTGCAACGAGACTATGTTTGAATGACATATGACCATCCTAGGCTTCTTACATCATCAATTAGAAATGATTGGTTAATTTGAAGAGGGGAAACATATGGCTCATCCATCTCTGATAAAAATTGCCCTGTATTTGCACATACAAATCAACACTCATCAAATTGTACTATAGATGGTCGGATCCACTTACATTTTAATAATAAAGGACTATTTTCACCAAAATCCACTTGAATAATTTCTTGGAAGAATCCAACATAAAATTTCTTCTCAGTTGCGTGAAGAAATTCAGCACTAACAACACAATCACAATTTGTCTTTCCTTTGTATTTTTCTTCCACTCTTAAATGACTACCATAGGCCCACATTCCACTAAAACACATAGCCCATATATGTGGAGATCGTGAAAGATCACTTTCCTCCATTGTTACATCTTGACCTTCTTCTTTTGCATCACTGACTGCATTAGCAATCCATTCTTCAAATTTTGGAAAAGAATCACCTCCAATCAAATCATGACGTCTTCATGCTTTTGAGGTTGATGTTGCATCCAAGTTTGATTCTCTTCTTCATATTTTCCACATAGAATATTAATGTACAAATAGTAAGATTAATAATATAAATGTGTAAATGCAATTGAGTAAATAAATTATTGTGTAAATTTTTTTTTACCTATGCCACTTATTGAACGAAGTTGTGTTTTGAAGAATATAGGCACGTATCACACTTCTTTCTTGATGTGATAGATTGAAGCGACATCCATTGATTTTTAATACTTCACCTACAACTCTTTCATCTTTGTCATCATCCCATAAATGTCGATTAACATTTTTAAAATCCTTCATATATTCTGTGCAAAATCCCATGGCCTCTTGTTTTGAATATCCCTCAGACATGTTGCCTTTCAGTTTTGCCCTAGTACAATTTTTTTTTTCAAAACCTTCATATATCGTTCTATAGGATACATCCATCTCATCTTACTAGGCCACAATGCTCTAGTTCATATTCTAGATGTATCAAAAGATGCATATAAATGTTAAAGATTGTTGGTGGAAATTCCCGTTCCAATAGACAAAGGACTTCAACAACCTCCTCCCTCAAACTATCAAAGTTCAAAGGATCTAATACATGTAAACTCATTCTCTTTAATATTAGGCCCAACCTTATAACTGCCAATCTTGGCCCCTTTGCCAAACTTGATATATTTACCACAATAGATAAAATATTCTTGATTATGACATGATAGTCATGGGTCTTGAGGCCTCTTAAGCCATTAATGTCAGTTTGGCTTCTAATACTACTACTTACATATCCAATGGGAAAGCGAGTTTGAGACAACAACTGTAAGAATTGTGCATGTTGTTCCTTTGTCTAGACATAAGGAGCACTAGGTTTTCTATATTTTTCATCAACACATTTTTCAACCCAAAGATTTCGATAAATCTTTAGTTGTCGAAAGTCTTCACGTGATGAAATAGTATCAAAAGCACCAAAAAGAGTTTTTATAATAGCATAGGCTATATTTTTCTTAGTATGCATAAAGTCAATAGTATGCCTAATGGCTATATCCTTAAAGTATGGCAACTTATAGAATATGCACAACCATTTTACACCGCTTTCACTACATGGATCATATCTACTACCAGCAATCCCATCATTTTCAATAAATGACATTCTTTTTTGTCCATTCTCAACAATGTAATCACTTGTTATTAGCAATGGTGCTTCACGATTCTCTTCTTGACCATTGAAACGTGTTTTTTGTCGACGATATGGATGATCCATTTTAAGGTAAGCACGATGTCCACAATAAATACACTTATGCAAACTTCTTGAGTGCCTCACAAAATCCTTAAAGTTGCAAGCAAGACATCCATGGTATCAGTGAACACTGAGACCAGACAATGTGCCATATGCAATCCAAGATCATGAATTGTAAATAATAAGGAAGCTCTTAAAGTTAATTTGATTGAATGACCATCCCTTAAAGATTGAATTGCTTTAATCCCTTTCCACAATTCCATTAGCTCATCATATAATGGCTCTAGATAAGCATCGATTGTATCTGAAGTCACACTTTTCTTTCCTGGTATAATCAATGATAACATTAACAAAAATGGTTTAGTTTCTAACCATGGAGGCAAGTTATAATTTATTAAAAACACTGGCCAAGTTGACCATTTAGTACTTTGATCTAAGAATGGGTTCACCCCATCTAGAGCCAAACCCAACCTTATATTATGAGGATCTTTAGAAAAATCAGGCCATCTGTTATCAAATTTCATCCACAACTTAGAATCAGGCACATGTCATTGTTTTCCATCGGTGCTCTTATTTTGGGCATGCCATTTTATAAGTTCAGCAATGTCTCTGCACCTATACATTCGGAGTAATCGTGGGATTATTGGAAAGTGGGGAAGAACCTTTCTAGGAACCACAGCTGATTTCAACCCTTGTCTATACCTCGCTTCATGACATTTTAGACATTCACTCCCACTTGCAAGATTATTGCGAAATAATACACAACCATTGACACATGTGTGGATGTTTTCATACCCTAAGCCTAGCTTAGTGATTTTCTTTTTACATTGACTTCATTTTGTTGGCAATGTGGAGTCAAGTGGTAACAACAAACTTAATAATGCTAATAACTGATCTACACTCTCATTTGTCCAACCATGCACCACTTGCAAGTTAAGAATTTGAAGGATTGTTATTAAACAACTTAACTTGCAATTAGCATACACAGGCTTTAAAGCATCATCCATTGACTTGGCCCAATCATCATCTAGACCCTCATTCAACATTCTATCAACTTCAAATCCTTCGTCTAACATTGCTACCTCTTCATCTATGTTTGGTGCCACTTCATCTATGTTTGTTGCCTCTTCATCTCTCACACTTTGCAATTCTATCATATCTTCATAATAATTGTAATCCCAAGGGCTTATACCACTATGCCCATATCTTATCATATGTTGAAGAATCAAGTTTCTTTTTCTCACCTTTCCACCACGACAGTCTTTACATGGACATGGATATTTGTCCGTGTCCCTCTCATTGGCTACTCTCTCATCAAATGCATGGTATTGATTCATAGTCAACCTTTCACGTTGATCCATCTGTAATGCTCTACACATAGAAATAAAAATCTAGCTTTCAAATGCATTTGGTTTGGTAGAATTTCATCAAGTTTTGTGCGAGATATTGCATTTTTGGTGAGTGCAAGTCTAAACCCTACCTAGGGTTTCCAAGGAGCAAAATTTGATCATGGGCTGAGTTTCCACCATCCAAAAATCCCAAAAATTGGTGGAAAGCTCTGTGCCACGCCTATCCACATCCTTGCAAGAGGACAACTCACAACTGACATGTGTGAAGAAGATATGATTGACTGTGTGTGTAGATTTACTGTGAGACAGTCCTAAAACCCTAGGTTCTTTGTTGCTTTGAATAATCTATGCACTGTATGTCAATGGAGGGGTGAAGAATCATAATGGCATGTTTTTAGGGCCTGCACAAGCTTGGGAATTCATATGACAAGTGTTCTTACCTTTGTTTGGAGTCATCACCTTGAATGCACCTAGTGGCAGCAAGACCTAAATTTCATAAATCATTGTGTTAATTACTTGGTTAGGTCATGTATGTTTGGAAACCCCTAGAAGATGTTGTAATAGGTCTGAATAAACAAGTTGCCCATATTCCATGTTGTCTTCAATGATTGAGTGTCACTAGGGTGTTGTTTCCATGTTTTAGGTTAGGAGCAAATTGTCAAGAATGAACAAGGGTGTAGATTTGCATCAAGTGTATTGAAACTTTGTTTGGGATGTGTCAAGGTTATTGTGTGTGAGTCCTTCCTCTGCATCATGTTCTGCCTCTACATAAATCTCTATGGTCAGTTTTGTGCATTTTTTACTTGTAGGATTCTCATAGTTAGTGAAAAAGGTAGTGTTCATGAAGGAATGGAAAAAATGCGTAGAGCCTTTGAATTATACCCGTACTGTGCAATGGCATTGAATCATTTAGCAAACCGTTTTTTCTTCACAGGGCAACATTTTCTTGTGGAATAGTTGACTGAGATAGCTCTTGTTTCAACTGACCACCCTATCATGAAATCTCATTCATATTATAATCTTGCACGATCTTATCATAGTAAAGGTGATTTGACACCACTGGCTGCTACTACATGGCATCAGTCAAGGAAAGCCAGAGGCCACAGGATTTTGTGGACAGGTTCAATTGAAGCTGGGAGATCTTTAGAGTTCTCTCTCAAATTTTGAAAAGGTTCTAGAGGTCCACCCTCAGAACTATGAGAGCTTAAAAGTTGTAGGCCATAAATATGCTCAGCAAGGGCAGGCAGAGAAGGCTTTGGAAATTTTAAGAAAGGTAACTCGCATAGATCCACGTGATGCCCATGCATTTATCAAGATGGGTGAGTTATTAATATCATCAGACCCCAGTGCAGCCTTAGATTCTCTTAAGATAGCAAAGTCTCTTCTAAAGAAGAGCAGAGAAGAAGTACCCATTCAATTAATGTTAAACAACATTGGGGTTCTTCATTTTAAGCGTGATGAACTAGAGTTGGCTCAACAAACTTTTATGGAGGCATTAGGAAATAGAATTTGGGTTGAATTCATAAATAAAAGCCCCAGTGCCAATTCTACAGTTTTTCTTGTGCTCTTTAAGGATATGGAATTCTTCCATCAACTAGAAGAAGGTGGTGTTTCACTTGAGCTACCATGGGATAAAGTCACAACACTATTTAATCTTGCTAGGTTGTTTAAACAACTACATGATACTGAAAAAGAAAATCTTTTATACAGGCTAATATTGTTCAAGTTTCCTAATTATGTGGATGCATATCTACGTCTTGCAGCGATGGCTCAGGCTTGGAATGAGATCCAACTAAGCCTAGAATTGATTGGGGATGCACTTAAGGTGGATAAAAACTCATCAAATGCTTTATCTATGCTTGGCAAAATGGAACTAAAAATAGATGACTGGCTTAAAGCAAAAGAAACAATTAAAGCTGCACAAAGTGAATCAGATGTGAAGAATTCTTATGTTCACATTTCACTTGGAAATTGGAATTATTTTGCATCTTTTTGTAATGAAAGGAGGGATCTTAAGGTGGAGGCACAACATCTTGAGAAGGCTAGAGAACTATATTGTAAAGTGTTGGCACAGAGGCCAGGAAATGTTTATGCTACAAATGGGGCAGCCATTGTGCTAGCTGAAAGGGTCAATTTGACATTGCAAAGGAAATTTTTACATAGGTACAAGAAGCTGCAACAGGAAACATCTTTGTTCAGATCCCTGATGTGTGGGTAAATCTAACATATGCTTACTTTGCACAAGGACAGTTTGCGTTTGTAGTGAAAATGTATCAAAATTGTTTGAGGAAATTTTATTTTGGCACTGACACCCAAATTTTATTATATTTAACTCGAACACATTATGAAGCAGAACAGTGGCAAGATTGTAAAAGAACATTATTAAGAGCAGTAGATTGTAAAGTTACTGTAAGTTGCCAATCACAAAGCTATAGATTTTGTGTTTATAAATGTAATGAGGCTTTCGAATTACCTCTGAATTCACTGCAGAGGGTGTCCCCAAATCCAACTTCGCTGCAGAGGGCCTTGCCAACTTCAAATTCATTGCAACAAACTCCAAATTCCTTGCTCGCCTTTTCAGAAGTCTCCAGGTCCTCTCCTCTTTATCACCCATGCAAGTAGCTACTATAACTCAAAACACCTCAGTGTGAAGTAGCTTTGGGAAAGTACTTTGATCTCTACATTCCCGACCTACTATTTTTTGGTGAGTCCACCACAAACAGCTCTGAACAATCGGAGATATTCCAAGCTGAGTGCATGAAGAGCATGTTAGAGTGCCTACAAGTGAAGAGTGTGATGGTGACAGTGATATTCAATAAGGAGTTGGAGAAATGAGTGCAAATAGAAGGAAGATACAGAACAGGGTATGATGGCGATGCAAATAGAAAAAATGTTGGAATGTACGTGAATAGTGAATTGTGGTAATACATCCCGCCAATAATTTCTTGAAAAGTTCTTTTTAAAATTTTGTCTAATTTGTATTTGGGTGACTAACTATTTAGTCATTTTTATTTCTGTGACTAAATAATTTTTTAGTCAATGACCAAATTAGTCATTTATTTACTTGTTTATAGTTGAGTTGCAAAAAAAATGTAGAATTTAGTCATTTTTAGTTGTTGTGACTAAAAGTTTTAGTCACTTAATCATTTATTTGCCAAAATTCTACTAGTGTGTTGTGCCATCACCATATGGCTATGTCTTTTTTTAAGAGGTCACGCCTACTATGTATTTCCATATGATATTGGATGCGCCATGCTTTCAACTAGATGCCCTATATATTATGTTGTGCTTTGAATCTCAAAGGTGGCATCTTTTTTAACATGTGCCTTAGCTATTGCGGCTTGCCTTATTATATTACATACAGGCATCACTTCATTCTATATGCACTTTTCTTTATAAGGTTACGTATCATTTTATATTGGCTTCACCTTGAAAGAAAAGGCCGAGGCTGTATTAATATGCCCGTGCCTTCTATTCTAAAACCAGTGGACCATCATTTGAATTGGTTGTGTATCAGTCCTTTTAGGCTGCCTTAGTTCATATAGGTCAAGCCTTTGACTATTTGAGGTACGTTATATTCCTCATCTAATAGGCAACGCCATGCCTTTGTTGAATCATAGGATGCACTTTGTTGAATCATGGGCTGCGCTTTCAATTCTGTATGCTCTTCATTTTCTATGGAGTGGCTTCTATTTGAACGACACCATCATCTTCATAATGCTGATGCTTGATTTTATATGGCAGTGCCACTAGTTTACATCTATAGGTTGTGCCTATGTTTGAATGGCTGCCTTGTATGCTGGTGTCTCAGCTTATATGGCTTGCACATCTATTTCCCTTGTGACTTCTTTGATTTGCATTTGTATTGGATGCGCCTTGCTTTCTTTGTTGGCTGTTTCATTTATAATGGTTGTGCCATTCTATCACATAGGTTGTGTGCCTTATCTTCCCATAGCTATACATTGTATTCAAGCTTGTGCACCTCATTTAGAACTTGTATCTTGGTTTTCTTCTTGTGTATCACTTCAAAACCTGCACTATGATCTTATAAGGCTATGATATGATCTCATAGGTTGAAACTTAGCTTCTTATTGGCTATGTTGAATTTAATAGGCCGTGCCATACTCTTGTGCTTTGACTCTGTCATATAGCTACACCTTTATTTTGAAGGGGGATGTGCCTTCATTGTTTCATACCAAGGGTGCACCTTCTTCTGTTATTAGATGGGAGTCACCTGTGACCACTACAATTAGAACATGTAAGCTCCCTCAATCTTGGCTATACAAAATGCAACCAGAAGTTTTGAAATGGTGTGCAAAACAAAAATGCACAACATTCTTGGCGACTAGTTGGGAGAGTGTGCTTGCACACATCGAACTCCAGAAGAAAATACCTTGATTCCATTGGGCATCGGAGTCAAAAACACATTGAAACTACAAACAAACTAAAAACATTTTAAATATTGCCATTGAAACTACAACATCTGCAACCAGAACCTGTGCACAACCAAACCGATACAAAATTGCCTAGATGTTATAGGTTAAAAAGAGAGATGATGGAATGTGTGTGAGTACACTAGATCAAACCCTCCTTTCACTACAACATTCAAGGATAAAACTGAGTCAAGTCACTAAAAAATGGAAGAGGACTCAGCTGCTGGTTTTATGCTCTTATTTGCAGAGGAAAGATATAATTCAATCAAGTCTCTTATCAAACTCTAGACCTATCAATGCTCTAAACCCTAGAATTTGGATAATCAACCTATAACAGTGAAACAAAAACAAGTCAAGATCTGAAAGCACCAAGGTAATCAGTGATATGTCCAAACCTGTCCCTCAAAAACTAAAATAGCGGAAGACTCTGAGGCTAGTGCCCGAGTCTAGAAAGTGCTAATCTCCGGAAGTTCTGAACCGCCAAAATGTCATGAATTATGCTCTGATGTTGAATTTAAGGTTTGTTTTACCTACTGGACGCACCCTAGTTTGCTACGGTGAAATTCCTGAACTCTATTTTTGGATCTGGAATCTTTATCTCTCAAACAACTTCCCTGTACCTTCACTTCTGCAACTCCCGCACCTGTAATCTGCACACACAAAGAAAGGGGTTTGGGAGTTGTGGTGTTTATGGATTTGCCTCAGTCAAATCTCAGGTCAGCATTCAAGTTTTCCCAACACCATTTTTAATGAGAGAGCGTGTCCTAGCAAGGCAGAGGCTAAAGATAATCCAAATTATGATGATGAAATGATTCAAACACAATGATAATGTCACCTTGGCTGTGAAGCCCTTAGGAGGATGAAGATTCTTCAACTCATAGGGATGTTGATGGTGATTCTAGTGGGGTGGAGATGAGAGCACTCATTTTTTGTGTAAATATATAGAAAAATTAAAATTAAAAAAATTGAAAAAAATTAAAAATGAAAATGAAAAAGCTAGAAAATCACAAAAACTATGGAACCAAAAAAGAAATTAGAAAAAATAAAAAATAAATTGGAAACTGAGGAAAAACTGACAAAATCACAAAAAGAAATTGGAAAAAACTATGGAACCAAAAAAGAAATTAGAAAAAAATAAAAAATAAATTGGAAACTCTTGGAAGGAAAAAAACTCACAAAATAGAAAAATAAAAAAATAAAAACCAAAAAACAAATTGCCAAAAAAAAAGTGAGAAAATAAAGATACTATAGAAAAAAAATATCCCCCAATAATTTAGAATTAAATAAATAACAAATGTTTAAGAGAAAGATTCATAACTAATTTTTAAAAAATAAAATAAAATTGAATATAATAAATAACAACAATTTTAAAATTAAAGTATAAAAATTCTTACTAAATTAATGTGGTAAGGGAATGGGAAAGATTATCCTATCAACAAGACTTATGGAAACAAAACAAAAAAAACAACCAGATCAAGGGGGAAGTTGGTGCACACTTATTTATATTAAGTGCCTAGGCTAATGTTATTTTCTTGCACTTGTTGAAAGAGATTTTTTCTGTTAAATTTGTATGAAATGGTCCTGCGAGAGTGACCCTCCCATACAACAAACAATGAAGGAAGCAAGAGGTAGAATGAAGAAGCCTCGTCGCTTTAGGCCTCGCATTGTTGCTCTCAAGGAGATTCAAAAATACCAGTAGAGCAGAGAGTTGCTCATAAGAAAGCTGCCATTTGAGAGGCTCGTAGAAGAGATTACGCAAGGCATGACAACAGTTATGCGCTTCCAGAGCTTGGGCATCTTAGCATTGCAAGAAGCAGGAGAGGCTTATTTGGTGGAGCTCTTAGAGGATGCAAACTTGTGTGTCATTCATGCCAAGCGAGTCACCATCATGTCAAGAGATATTCAGCTTGCTTGCGGCATTGGGAGAGATTTCAAACCACCATCTATGTAATGGTGTGTTGTAGCTGTTTTGATGTAATCTTATTTTCATATTTGTTGATTTGTTCTGTATGTACAGACCTGTCAGGACCAGTGAGTAGCTCAAAAAGAACTACCGAGACAAAACTATGATAGCTCTAGTACTGGGCAAGCTGCAGGGGAATTCTCTAGTAAGACAATATTAAAATCCTTGTTCTTAGGGTTGTTCGTCCCACCATTTCATCTCCCATGTTTTGTCTCTTTATCTTTTTTGAAGAGTATTGTATAAATTTGGGGAAAGACATTAGTATTGTAGAGATCAATAAAAAATACAAATTCCTCTTTCCTGTGGATGTAGCTATCATTGGTGAACCACGTCAATCTGATGTGTCTATGTATTTTCTAGTATCTCTTTATTTGCTGTTAGTGATATATTTTCCTTTAATCTGCCATATTTTATTAACAAGGGTTACTGTTCATCCAATCTAGTATGGCTTAATAGCACTATTGTCATTATTACTTATGTTTAAACCAAAATTTTGAAGCATGTTATTGTATGCAACCAGAATTGTCTGTATTTTTCTGCAAACCCAGATTCTAACCTAGCTCCCAATCTTAAATCTAGGTTTTTTCATAGTTTGCACTGAACGAACTCTAAATTCTAAAGTGATGGGATGTTCTATTTGATAGCAGTCCCCAAATTATCTCTCCTGACCTCTTTTGGAGATGGAAGCATGCTTTGGTAAACAATTTCCTAAGAGGAAACTTCAAGGAATTTATTGTATCTTTTTGAGGTTTTTCGTATTAGTGTTGAATTCTTGGACTGCTTCAGGTAATATGTGATATAAAGATCTGCAAAGGATTCGGTTTGTACTTTATGGTAAAGAGAGGACTTGTGTTACAGGTCTTATGTTTGCACTACATCTTTAATTATTTTTTATTAAAAAAATTGCAATTTCAAAAAAATGGCACTTCAATTTAGATCTGTATGACTTCTAAAGGATTTCTTTGACTTTGTAAAACAATCAATATACGTTCCAAAGGTCAAAAGGATATAATTGGATGCTCGATATGCATTGGGAGCAGTAGCTAGGGGCTTTTGGAGTGAAGTCGCTTAAGTTCTGAAGACTATCATAGCAGCAGAGGCAGGGGAAGCAATTTGTGAGCAGTGGGAAGTTGATGTAGAGCTTAGAGGTGTACGAGTTCTTTCTTTGCAAGCCTAAAGGCTGGGATCTTTTTAGTATGTTATTTTTGAAATAGTAAATAAGATTGTGCTCACATTTCAATTAAGCTTTTACTCTGAAGAGGTTTCTCTTGGGTAACTTGTCTTTCTTTCATGTTGTTTGCTTTTTATCATGTTTCATTTTTTTGTTCATTTAGTGCTATTTGAGTTTAGTCTTGTTTATTCTCTTAGACTAAAAATTTAGTCTGTTGTTGATGACAGATAACATATGCCCAAATGACATTCCACTAGCCCTCTTGGCAAGAGAGGAAACATTTAACACGAAGGAACTTGTTGAGGAGGAGAAGTAGTAATTAGAAAAAAGAGGGTATTATGAATTGATTTCTAATGATTTATTAGGGAATTTGATCTTTATAGCGAGCATGAGTTAGCTATATATTTTTGGGTTTCATAATATTGTTCATTTTGATCTTCAGTTATGGGCTTGAATAAGAATATACTCTAATATAGAAGAATGTGAAGTGGTCTCTTGGATGGTCAATTGGCAGATTTCCAGGTCAAAGGAGGCATGAGGAAAGTGTCAAAACCTTAGATATTCTCATCAACTATGATTATGTTTATTGAATAGGTAAAATTGTATGCACAACTCGAATTGCCTTTTTGAATAGGGGCCTTGCTACTGTGGAGTTGGAGCTAATTAGATAAACATGGTGTGGGATAATAAAAGTGGAGAAAGAAGACCCAAATAAGCAATACATATGGCTGAAAATAATAAAAAATGAAGTAACAATTAGGATAGTTGCTTGCTACTTTGCACTGAGAGTTTAAGTTTTTAGCACTTTGGTGGAAATATTAATTATAGGGAACTTCAATGCCAAGACAACAAAAAATCAAGCCCTTAATTTGAGCCGTGAGGACAGAGGGAACAACAATCCATTATGGCTAGAAGAAGAAGGTCATCTTTGACAAAGAATGTCACAAGATGGAAATGGGGATGTTACACACTTTGGGGTAGAATTGTTAGGGCTATGTAGTTTGAATGCTATGATTATATGCAATGGCATGGGCACATAGCCAAATTTGGACAATATCCCCTATAAAACATACAATGGTCAATGTGTGGTAGATTCTGTTATTTTCTCGCAAAGCTCTATCTCAAGGTTCATGGAGTTAGATGTCGGGGACTGTCCTATAGAGCTGAAATCATATCATAATCTAACAATTGTAAAGCTTGGCATTAACACAAACAACCAACAAGGAGAACAAATCCATCACAAACACAACCTCAAAGGCTTCTGGAGGGAACTGCAACAAATAGAAAACAATATCACCGATTCCCAATGGTTAGAATATGCTAAACTTCTTTATGAATGGGTTCAAGATAAGGACAATCATTGTAATTAACACAACAACCGAGCTCTTCTCTATGGAGGATATCAAGCAAAGCATAGAGAGTCTAGCAAGGGGTAAAGCACAAGATATAGATGGGTTGCAAACAAATTTTTTAAAGTGGGGAATAGAGATCCTTGCACTGCATATGAAAAGTATTTTGAACGGTATCAACCAAGGTAGCTTCCCAATGGATTGGATGACTAGTGTCATTATTCCTCTTTGTAAAAGTCAAGATATCAATAATTCATCTAACTATTACACTATTATGGTCAATCCTCTTCTAAGAAAGCTTTTTGAGAGCATGATAGAGTGTAAAATTAGTAGTGTTGTAGAAAAAGAGGGAAAAAGACAAAAAGGGTAAGCAAGTTTTAGGCTGAGGCACTCCACTATTGATCACTGCATCACCCTTAGACACTTGATTGAAAAAATGGGACACTCAAGGAGAAGAAGCTTTATGTTGCTTTGTTGATTTAAAAAAAAACTTTTGATATGGTGCCCAGAGAAAAATTTTGGAACTAGATGGAGGAACTTGGAATTCGAGATGAGTATAGAGTGGTAGTTCATAAGCTTTATGAGCAAGTTAGGGCTAAAATCAAAACAAATGATGGAATGTTCGAATGTTTTGGAAGCAACATGGTGTCAAATAGGGCTGCCTACTCTCCCACACTTTGTTTGGGTTATATATTGATAAAATTGAAGAGTGGTTAAATAAAGCTATTAGGGGGACATCCAGCTTGTTGGATACATGGTACAATTACTCTTACCAGTGATAACTTTAAGGAACCCCTCCCTAAAAAACCTTATAAAATCCTGGCGAATCTTGGCTAAGTGCTATAATTTTCCTAGCGAATCTTTCCTTTTTTTTGAAAAAAATATTAATTTTCTTGGTGAATCTATGCATA
The DNA here is from genome assembly GCA_027924645.1 of Cunninghamia lanceolata. NCBI lineage: Eukaryota > Viridiplantae > Streptophyta > Pinopsida > Cupressales > Cupressaceae > Cunninghamia > Cunninghamia lanceolata. Next base: position 3,207,059 of record BSBN01000386.1, read on the forward strand.
TTATAGAAATTCTTGTAAAATCTTGGCAAATCCTAATGAATAATTAGTAAAAATAATAATTATAATGGCGAATCATAGTGAATAATCATTAAAAAAATTAATTACAATGGTGAATCTCTCCTTTAAAAATTGCATAGTTGGTCAGTGCAGTCCCCCCCCAATTTTTTTTGTTTTTTGTAATATTGAAGCAGAGGTCCAGGGGCGGCAGCCACCAGCGGGGTCAAGGGGGCAGAGCCCCCTTGTGGGGGTTGAGGGGGCAACGCCCCCTCGTCGGGTCTGGGGATAGCAGCCCTGGTGCGCTCCTACCACGATACAGGCAGGGTCGAGGGGCAGAGCCCCTCGCCACCAAGCACAATCTCACTACCCAAAATGCATTGGAGCACACACGGATTAATTATTTTTAAAAAATCTCACTTTAAAAATAAGACTAAAAGAACCATGAAATTGCTACCGTTTATTAACTTTTTAATTGGAGGGTTGCCGGTCAATTCCGTGACCTATATGCACATGCCTTTTAAAAGGCTTCTTGAGGCCCGGAATTTGTTTTGGGCCACACGATTAGATTTAATCATGTGGCCGAAAACAAATTCTGGGCCTCAAGAAGCCTTTTAAAAGGCACATGCATATAGGTCGCGGAATTGACCTGTAGCCCTTCAATTAAAAAGCTAATTGATGATAATAAATAAAACCTCTATTCAAAGCTAAAAATCCCTAAAATCAAATGGTAATTTATTATTAGTGGTGATATTGCCCCAAAATTAATGGTAGGAATATAATATTATTGGCGAATATAATTAAGACTTGTAATTATATTATAAACTATTGGCGAATCAGTTCCAATGACACATCATTTACATGGCGAATCAATTCGATTTATTAGTTTAAAAAAATAATGCATATGCGAATTAACCGAGATGAGATTAATTTTTTGTAAAAACCTGGCGATTCAGTCTCCTTCTTATCTTGTACTATTCGCCATTTTTGGAGGCCCCGATTTCAACTATTCGCCAATTGGCGAAGATTCACCACTAAAAAAATCCCTGACTCTTACATGCTAACAATCTCATCCTAATTGCAAAAACCAAATTCATGATCTTTTTGTTAAGAAGGTTAGGATGCAAGTGAACACTAGCAAAACCAAATTCATTATCTTTTCATTAAGAGGAAAAATTAAAAAATTTAGCTTTCTTTTTTAAGGACGCTTGTTGGAAATAGTGGAAGAATACAAGTACCATGGGATTCATTACCATTGCAGGCTCAATTGGGAGACATGTAGGGAAAAAAGGATATAGGGGGATGGAAAGCTTTGTGCTTACTAAAAAATAGATGCATAAGTGCTGAATTATGGGACCAAAAAACCAAGAAAATCCTTTTCAGCTTACTTGTCATGCTAGGTGTCCTTTATGGGTTTGAAGAATGGAAATAGTATGTCAAATCACAAAAGGAGGCAGTTAGAAAGAATCCAATAGAATTTAATCATAAGCAACCTCAAGATCAAAACTTCAGATCCACATGAGATTCTTTTGGTTGAAGCAAGTACTTTTCTATTGGAGGCATCAATATTAACTTAGATGCTAAGTTATCTAAAAAAGGTTCAAAATATGGAGAATCATTGTTGGCCTAGAATAGTGGTGGAGAAGGGGCTAAGCCAAAGGAAGAACATGTGGATGAAATAGAACAACAAATAGATGAGTAAATGGGACATTAACTTGCAAGAGTGCCTAAACACCAATGCGGAAATAAAAAATATGTGATAGAAAATTCAAGATTGGCACATGGACAAAGCAAATTGGTTAGAAGAAAGTGTTCTATGTCAAAGAGTTAAACCCCACATGGGAACATGACAAAAAAGCATACATAGGCACTGAAATTAAGGGGAACACAAAGGTATTATTTATCTAGTTGAGGTCTAGATTGCATCATCTTAGGTGCAAGACTGGTAGATGATCTATACCTAAGGAAGAATGGGAAATGAGAACATGCGTATTCTACAACAAGGGGATGGTGGAGACTGAATGACACTTCATCATGGAGTGCACAACCTAAAGTGACATGCATATCAAGTATGAAAACAACCATAAAATGGACAACCTAACCACCTTACTTAAGGAAGTGAGGCTTGACAAAATGACAAACTTTTTTATCAATATTCACAGTAGAAAGTCTAATATTAAAAAGTATTTGAAAATGTTGTAGGTTGTGACTCTTGATCCCATTCTTTTATCAAGCTTCTATCTTTTCCTGTTGTGTGGTGAGTGGCATTATTGTCTTTCTATTTTGCATACTCGTGTCATGTAATTTATTCACAAAGGGTACAACTATAGTATAGATCTACCATGGGAGATTTTGGATGGTCATTCCACCACCAATTGAATTATCTCATCTGCAGACCCCATATAATAATCTCATTCGTAGGCCTTAGACAATCAATGACTCAAAATTCACCTTGTGCAGATTTAGGGTTTTCTGAGATTTATTCAAAGTTACCACAGGAACTTTTGCAGCCTCATTAATGAAGAAGTCATAGCCATCCTCAAAATTTTCTTGGAGAATCTTATCTGAGATGCCATCACCTACACCAAACATGCTTGTAGGAAGACTTACGCGGCAATAGATATTGTCTACAGCCTAAAAAGGCAATACATGTAACTACATAGATGAGGGATTTTATTTTAATCTTTCCATCTACATTTGAAACAGTTGAATAGGTAGTCTATAACATTTTTGGGCCTTTCAAAGGGTTTTACGTTCAGGGAAAAATACTATATGTCACTTATCAGCCCTTTCAACTTTAGGATTTTCTGAGTTTTATCGAGGATTTTCAACATTGCTTTAGAGAATGCTCTAAAAAGTGTTGAAGGTTAGTAATACTTTTTGTCTTTTTTAATGCCTTGGGATTTTGATTTACCTCTTCTATTTTGATGTTAAATGGGTATGTTGATACCAAACTATATATATTATTGATACCAGACTATATACATTATTCGACAACACTACAATACACACAATAAAATGAAAGTGAAGGAAAGACACATATGGGGTTTATCCTTATCTATTATGGAATATCAGATATTAAACCTTGGATGTAATGGGTAGCCAACATGGTCGGAATGACCTCCAACTCTTGGTAGCCCTATATTCTCTCACTCATCTAAATAGATTATTTATTGTAAATGGACAATAAATTTGAAAGAAGACATATATTTCCTTGAGTTAGACCAACATGTATTTCCTATAAATAATCAGAGCACTCTAAGAGATGAAACAATAGAGATTGAAAGAAAATAACAATGTCTTACCAAAAAAAAATGAATTTGAAGAAATGGGTGAAAATATACACACAAATGAAGAAGATATAATCTCCTCAAAATAAGAAGATAAAACTAATAAGAATTGCTTGAAATGCTCGAGGAGATAAGTGGATATCTTAATAGAATCATTGCATAGAGGACATGAAACCTGCAATAGAAATAACTGTAACAAAGGGAGGGGAAATTGGGAGGATATAAGGGCTGAGTCAAAGATAGCGTGAGAAAGAAGATGAAAAAAACAACATGGATGGACAAAGTCTAATGATCCTTAAATGTTTGGATGAGTAAGGGTAGAAGACTAAAAGATCATGGTTAGAGAAAGTGGTTGACAGGTTTGCTAGAAAATGGCTTGCGTAAGTCCGGTGAAAGACGGGATCTGTTCAGGAGAGACACAAATGAATACATGCTAAGGATAATACAAAGGTGGTGGTGTCATATGTGAGCCTAATGCATCCCTTACAAACAATAAAAAACATATAAATATGCGTGTTTTAGTCCAAATTAGCAGTGCTTTTAAGTTTTACCTTGCCCTATGGTTACATATCATGATCAAACCCATGCTGCCCATTGTTTCAATTCATTTTAAAGTCTTACATTTCATTAACTATTTACATCCCTGTAAACTACAAAGCGGGTTAAACTTAAAATTGTAAGTAAGTGCGTGCCATTGTTTATTAATCTTGACAATGCACCACGGGTTAAGGAGTATTGAGAACCAGAATACACCTTAATGTATAGAGGATTCTAGAGAAGTTTTGAGAAAAAAATCATAACAAACTCAAGTTACACAGAAATTCTTTTACAATGGGATGCCTTTAATTACCTGGTGAATAAGAAAGGGAAATTTGTTATTCTACTTGTAGTTGTCATCTTGAGACAAAGAATTGGAACTGCATTCATAAGGGTATATATCTTCTAAAGTGACATGCTACAATGTTAGAGAGAACTATAAATTGTAACAAGCAACGAAAAGAAGTTTGTTCTGGAGGCAGCAAAACTAACATTAAACCACATAACGGCTCATGTCATTAAAAACCAGGCTACTTACCACATACTATCAAATTGAGCAGGTAGTCTCCTAAACAAATTCAGAGGAACAGAAGGGAGCTTGTGCCGCAATCTTGGATGATGCAGAACATAGATGCCAAAAAATGCTACAATAACTTGGAAGGGTGTGACACACAAAACTATAGCATCTATTAAACAAAAAACGACAAATAAAGCAGCAGCTCAGGGCTCTCTCCAACTTTAGAGCACTTGAAACCTTTCTCCCTAAGTAGCCATGCCTGCCACCACAGTCTGCAGCCTCCCAGCAACACCCTTTAATCTATCATGTCACCCTCACAATATCAGAGCTTTTTGAAGTAGGAAATGCATCAAATTCTTCATCAAGTTCATCAGGGTGAACAACTTTTGCATTAGCCCTGTGTCCATGTGGGGGATGGCTGGGGTGGAAGCAAAAATGCCATATGCCAATCAAGAACATGCATGGAAAGACAGTTGGAAGTATCAGCTTTGGATACTAGATTAGAATGAGAGACATGATATGCACTGGGATGGTTGTGACAGGATTCTTCCACATGCATATATCTCTAAACCAGCTCCCTACTATCAAGCTAGACAACACATTCATGACGCAGAGAAAGTTTCATTTTTATTTTATAAACATTCTTGCTAATGGACTTTCACTTTCATCTTCAAAAAGAAAAAGTAGAAGTCCATTAGCAAGAATGTTCATATAATAATGGCCTATTGGAAAAAAAAAAGAGAGAGAGAGAGAAAGAAAGGAAGGCATTCTGCATCTTTTAGGTTTGGATTTGATATAGTAAAGGAGCAGATCATTTCTTCCATGCTTTGTTCGTAATTGTATATTTTTTTTTTCTTAAAAAGGTGGTAGCCACTAGACTGTATTAATAATTCAAAAACATCATTACAAAAGTTCATTCTATAACTAGGGATATTACATTTGGTAGATAAGAAGATAGCCAAAATTAACATACATAGCGAGACGGACATGTATAGCCAAAAAATCAAACAGATGGAAAACGAACCACCACCTAAGCGGCATTCATATCCACTGGGCCTGCCACCTTGTAATGTTCCCATTTTCAACCTAGTTGTCCTAGAGCCTCTTATCCTCATTCCAAATCTTTGGAGTAAATATTTAATTATCAATTTTGGTAATTTAAGGAAAATTGATAATTAATCAGGGTATTTATATTTTGGTGCACTTAAGTTATAATGTACTTTTATAAGGTGACTTAAGTGTGGGATGAGGACATATTTATTTTTCTCTCCTGGACTTAGTATTAAAGTGAGCACCACTTTGGAATATGAGGACTTTATTAAGTCGAGGAGAAAAAAGATTATATTTTCAAGAAAGTGGAGTTTGTAACTCTCAGATGCCTTTATAAGTTGATGGAAAGCTCAATTGGGGGCATGCTTGGAATTTGTGTTGTTATTATGTTGGATTGAACCTGTGTGTTCTTCCATTTTTCCACCTTCTTGTGGACAAAAACCCACTCGAAGAAGATCAGTTTCGGTAGTGCGATATCTACCCTAGCTGGTGATGGTGGTTTCTACTTCAGGGAACCAATGGAGCTTAATGGTGATAGATGATTTAAATGAGTTTTGATGTTCTTTGATAGTGAGGAGTTGTTGTAATTAGTTTTAATGCAATTTCAGTGTGTTTTTGGAGAGTTATTTGGTGTTCTTGTATTTTCCTATCTTGGTCGTACACTCCTTGGCCATATAGCTGAAAGCATAATTTTTTAAGAATGCAAAGTAAATTTTAGTTAGTTCTCTATTTGCTTTTGATGGGGGTCTTTGTATGTGGAAATCGATTCTTTTAGACCAATCTGAGGAGTTTAAGGGAAAAGAGTGAATTTTTTGGTTGCCACCGTACCATGTATGGTTGTACATGTTGAAAATAGTATTGTAACTGATCAAAAACTTTTAACACTTTCTTAGCAGATCTTTGTGAGTGCATTATGATTGGTAGGCATAGGCAATCATTCTGGAACATGTTGATGATTGTTTTTAGACAAGTCAACAATAGAGTAAAACACTAGAGTATCCCACTCTCTCTTGAATAAAGCTCTTCACAGGCTGAACTATGTGATCCAGTGAAGTAACTCCAAGGTTCCTTTTTTATAACTTATGGTGGATAAACTCAGTGATTACATGTGATCTTGCTGATAATCACAAAGGGACTTACGTTGGATTTCTTCTTCATTCATTTAACTTATTTCTCCTTTAAGTGTGGATGATGGATCAATGATAAAAAAGGAAAAAAAGATAGGGTTTAGGGAGCTAATCTAACGTCAATGAAGCAATGATGATGTAAGAATAGACAAACTCCTAAATTAACCTAACTCCACTTCGCCAAGGATGCCTACAACTACATGGAGTTGGTGTAATCTCCTAAGGACAATGAAAGGTTTTCAAATCATGAAGGCTCATATAAGCACCCATCGGATGGCACAACTCAAACAAGCATCCACAATCGAACTTAAGCAAATGATAAGGCTCAGACTAGCTTTACACAACACTTCACCAGCGATGAATGTTAAAAGCATGAGCTAGGAGTTGATCAAATATTCAATACAACATACATTACATCAATGAGGTGTAATCTACTTCTAATCTATTTGAAACATCTCTCCACTTCATCAAGATACAAGAAACCATGTCACTTCACAAGACAACACTTGAACACCAAATGAATTCTAATGTCTTTGCATTAATCTTGAGAAAGATTTACAACTTCAAGTCCTCTCAAGAGAATTTCGAGTCTCTTCTATTCTACTCCTACAAAACTATTCCTGATCTGTTGACTATTGATTTACAAATGAGGCAACAAGGCCTTTATATAGAGGTCCAAATTTACAAATAAATGGCTAGGATCAATTCACATAGCCAAGGGTCCAAATCATGCCACCTCAGCAGGTAGTTACAACTTGTTATTTTTAGTACATGAGAGAGGCAATGAAGGCACACTTTCCAAGAAGATAAGGATAAGATGTCCTCTTTGGCTTCTTTCTTGTTGTAGATACATTGAATGTAGTTAAATGTTGTGGCTGATTATGATTGGATGATGATAGGTACATGCCACATAGGTGCCACCTCAGCAAACTTGTGGATTTCAACAGTTAATTCAATATGCTTTTGGGCATATTCCCAAATTTTATCATCTTTATGATGTCTTCAAACATGATTGCTTTTGATGATGAACACTTGAGATGTATCTTGTTGATCTACCTTATTCATTGTCTTGTAAACTGGATGTATGATAGATATTGCTCATTTGCATGACTTTGTTATTCTTCTCTGCAGGATGTAGGAATGATCTTTCTTGATGCTTCTTCATAGAAAGTAGTAGGAGAAGATGATGATGCTTCCTTCATGTAAGAGTAGGTGATGATGATGACATGAAGTAGAATAGATGATGATGCTTCATTGAGTAGGAGATCTCTCTTGGACTTGAAGATTGGGAAAGAACTTGAAGCTTGGATGGATGAATGTCTTTGACAAAGGAGTTGATGAAGTGGTCTCGAATGATGAACTTGATGTAGATGATGAAATGCTCCAACTTGAAAGGGTCCTTTGGAGTGTAGATATTGATGACAACACCTTCCTTATATGTGGAGTAGATGATGATGCTTGATTGAGTAGGAGACTCTTTGATACTTGAAGATTGAGAGAACTTGAAGCTCGATGGATGAAGTGTCTTCAAATAATGTAGATGATGAAGTATACTTGAACTTGATGTGATCCTTTCACAACGTAGTAACAAGATGTCTCTTCCGCCGTAGCAACTTCTTGACTGCCTTGATGAAGGTGACTCCGGGTGCTAGCTCCTTAGGTGGTTTCTTAGCTTTGCTGATATACCTGCAACATAGGATAAAACCACATATTAAACTCTTGCCAAATCATGTTAAAACATATAATAAATCAGATTTGATGCTCAAATACTGCTATTAATTAAGGCGCTAAAATGAAACTGTATTAACATGGGTTAGCGCACTAACAACATGAATGTTTACTTTAAGTTAGCCGCTAATTTGAGGTTTCTTGATGCATGAAGGCGCCTTGTCTTGTAGGGTGTTTTCAATGATTTTAGAACATATTTTCAAGCTCCAAAACTTATATATTTCCTAGGCTCACTTTAATGATAGTGTTGATATAGATTAGCGCCTTGGTGAAACGAGATCTCTTCAAGGTTAGGCACTATTTTGGTGGAAATGGTCTGAAATATGTGCCTTATATGCTCAGTTTGTTGTTTAACTTTCAAGAATTCCTAGCTCATGTTTATGCATTCACAAATTCTTCACCTTGCAATCAGATCCAAGTCAATGATCATGCAGATTGGTTCCTTGATTGAATTCATGTTCTCCTTGTGCTAGGTGCAGATTTGAGGTTCTTAGAGCTTCCTGACTGCTAGGCATTCTTTGGCAATGATTTGAATGTGAATTTGCGCCTAGCAATAGACGCCTTCATACTTGACATTTCACACTTTTTGACACTTGGAGATGATTCAAAATGACTTCTATTTTCAAGCGCCCAAAGTCTTTAGTTTGTGGCTTGATACTTCTTGTCTTTAACTTCTTACCTAGGTGCCAAAATGGTTTGGTATTGATAAGGAGTACGCCTAGATTCAAAATTACCAACACTTCACCTTAAAACCTTGTCTCATAGTCGCAAAAGTCAATATATAGTTGCATGAAAGGGCACCCAAGGTTTGGAGGCATTTCTTCTTTGTTAGGCACCATTTGGAGGTCATTAGAAGTGCATGAGGTGACAGGTGCTAATTGGAGGTCATACTAGTCTATACTAGCACCTAGGATTGGATGTAGTCCTCTTCAAAACAAGGCGCATATCCTTGATGTTTTGGGTATGAAATTGCACCTTAAACTCTTCACTTGATGGTTGTCACTTAATGATTTCAACTTCATGTAAGAAACCTATCTTTACCTTAGGCACTGAAATGGGTCTCTAGAGGTATAAATTGGAGCCTAATGTACCTAATTCGTTGTTTTCTTTCAAGGATCTCAGTCTTCATCCTACAAATCAGAAAATGTAAAGTCATGCTCTCTTTGTTTTAGGCGCTAATATGAGTAAAATCAGATTGAAATATGCACCTTAAACTTGAAGAGTACTTACTTCATTCCCTCATAAAATTCAGAATCTTTTGAGGTTCACTAGAAATGTCATAGGGCTCAAACTCCTTCAAGCTGCTTGAGGAATGTCTTTCTGATGTTAGGCGCCTTCATTCACTCCTCCTTACTAGGCGCATATGATAACCAAAATCACAAGAAATGGCGCCTAAACTTAATGAGAGGTTCACTTTAAAATTTCATGATTTTAGAACTTGTATACACTTTTATAGACTTGTCAAACTCAATACCTTCAATGTTTATTGATTCAAGCATGCTCCCTCCCTAGGGCGCCCAAATATGGCTTCTTCAATCCATCACACTTCTAGGCGCTCAAAATGACAAAAATAACAAGAAATGGCACCTAGCTTGGATAAGGTATTGACAAGGGCTTCTAAGGAGCCTCTTTGATGATGTTCAAGGTTGTATAAGGTGCCTTAGTATACTTAGCTTATTTCTTAGGAATTTGATGGTTTCAATCACTTGTTTACATCCCTATGAGACTATTTCATCCTTAGGCGCAAGTTTGAGGATCTACAAATGCAAGTGGGCACTTTAATTCCTTAAGGTAATCATCTCCTACTCTAGGCGCAATTTGGGGTTAGTATAGGTAGGAATTGGCGCCTAGAGATGTTTTCTCAAGGTTGCACCAAGACTGGTACTGGTACTGGTACAGGAGACTAGTACCGGTACCGGTACGTCTGTTTTTGAAAAATAGGAGACGGGGGTACTTGGAGACACCATTTTTTTTTTAAATATAATTTAATAATTTTATTAATTTATTAATATGCTAACATTAAAACTAAAAATATCATGACATTGAACTTTTAAAACAAGAGAACTGGTAAAGTTTAAGTTTATAGCTTACTTGTAACAATTTAATATAGCTTACTGTATATATATTACTTATAGGCTTATAGCTTACTTGTAACAATTTAATATAGCTTAATGTATATATATTACTGTACACACCAGTATTGAGGTTTGAAGTCCGTAGGAGTAAGAATCCACTGAGTTTGTAAGAAAATAGTGGAAAAAATGAAAGGTAGAGAAAGAAAAAAAAATGGAGACGCCTTTTTATTGACACAGGGTACTTGGAGACGTGTGGGAGACTCAACCAAAAGTCTCCCTTTGCAAGGAGACGTACCCAAAAAGTCTCCAAGACGGGGAGACGAGTACCAATCTCTGAGACGAGTACTAGGGGGCCGGAGACAGGTCTCCGTGTAACATAGTGTTTTCTTCATCTTCCATCAATCAAAATCTCTTCATAAGTCTCAGGAGAAACCTTAACACTCAATCATCATGAAATCAAGGGTATTTGTCTTAGGTGCCAAAATGGGTGATTTTGAAGGCAAAGGGCGCCTTGATTTGAAGATGATAATCTAGTCCAATTTGGAGGTTTCAATGCAACACAAAGGTATCCAGAAGACTCTCTACCTCAAATGACATCAAACTCCATATTTTCATTCCTCCTTTTGCTTAGGCACCATTTGTCATTGGTTGAAATATCCCTTTCATTCTAAGGCGCCAAAATGGTCTCTGGAGATGAAGAAATGCGCCTTGGCTCAAAGAGGTGTATTCATCAAGTTTCAAGTGATCTTTAGTAAGGCACTACCTTCTTTGATAATCTCCAACATCTATCCTTCAACGTGCCTAACTTATTTCACCACTTCTTGCATCATTTGTTGAAGGCGCAACTTTGAGGTTCCTTGGATGATAAAATGCGCCTAGAGTTCTAGGCAGAGTTTTGAGGTGCTGCAAGTGGAGAAAGGCGCATAACAAACTAGAGCAATTTTGCGCCAAGAAATGAAAGTCCCCGAGGATAGGTATATTGAAAAACATATTTAAGTATAAGTTTAGAGATTTTTAAATATTTTTCAATATACCTTTCAGGATGTTTGAGATAGGTCTTGGATCCACTGGATTTAACATGTAGATTCTAGATTTTAAGGGATCCACCAGATATCAGACTTAGCCAATTTTCAAGATTTTCAGGATATCAGACTTAGTCACTTTTCAGGATCTCATAACATACATCAAGATATCAGGACATCAGGGGACTATTAGACTCAAATACCACTGACTTCATCATGAAATAAATCTAAGACATCTTCCAAGACTCAATGCAAAACACAAGAGCTCAAAAAAGGGGGGTCCCCATTTGCAATGGGGCGATGTGTGATTAGGTCACAACAGAGCATACTTACAGTGTTTTGAATGTGTTTGGAATTTACCATGGAGATATTAGTACATCTTCAGCCGTACAACTTGAGTATGGAGTCCATGCATATTATAGGGTGAAGTTGTATCCATGATTTGTAAATTGTTTGCAGAGTTTAAATGATGTCTAGGCAACCCTGTTTGGACTTAATGCAGCAATAGATCTTGAGTCTGGAATTTCTTCTTGCCTGAGTTTTTCGTACAAACTGAGTCATACACTACATAAGGGAATTGATGTTAGAAATTATTGTTGATGCTTTATGATTTCCAATTGTTACTAGTATTTTTATTTGCTAAAAACAATCAGTTTAAGAGTAACATGAGGAATTTTAATAAAGTATTGTGTTAGATACAATCAGTCATACCTCTCCTGGCTATACGGCCTTGTGCATGAGAAATAAGTTGCTGATGATTATATTTCCCTTGTTTATAATATGAAAAGTGCTCAAAAATATTTGTAGTGGGTCTTAGATCAGATTGAGGTTGTTTGGTGGTGAATGTTAGTTATATGTGCGTTTATGGGTTTTCTAATTCCTTTCATGGCTGTCGTACAATGATCAATCAGCAAAAGTTGAAAAATATAGTGATCAACCAGCAAACATCAGATTATACAGTCTTGATCAGTCATTAGATGATTAATTGCCAACAATGGTGCAGGTTATGATCTTCTTCATTGATCTTTACGTGTAACTCATTCAATCTTAATCATGTGTTATTGAATATGATTATATTGGAAATCATTGTATTTTCATTAAAATTTAATTCACACTAAGAACTGCCAGTGTGGAGAATGAAACTTTCTTTGTTTTCTTACCCACTGGAAAGTGGAGTATTCCCACTGAATAAGTGGATGGCTTTGTAATTTTCTCTTGTTTCTCTACCCAATGAAAGAGGTGAATTCCCATATTATGTGGATGCTCGCCATAGCGGATGAATCATGGATCATAGATTTGCATAGTTATTCATTGTAGCCGATCACTGTATGCTCTCACCTTGCCCACCCTGGGATCTGGGTGATCAGAAAGTGTGAAGCATTTAGTTGGTTATGCATTAAAGCTAACATTGTCACATCCTTGTATGTCATTTAAAAAAAAAATTAGGGGTAGTATCTTACACACCCCGCTAGCCTCGGCCCCAATCTCACCGTCCTCAATCTGTTCCAGCTCCACCTCGGTATCGGAATCTGCCTCCATGTCATCCGGATCCCTTGGTAGATGAGGGGCCATATCTGTAGCATATGTATTGCCACAAACAATTCTTTACACCTTACCCTCATCCGCTTCGGCACCAAGAAGGCATGGCCTTTAATAGCCCTCTCGAGCTCATTAATACACCCGCATCCTAGCCCTCTCTGCATTGTCCTGAAGAGGCATTCCATGGCCCTGGAAGAACGGAGTCAGTGGATAGGGAAGAGGCTGCCAACCCACGCATCTCCGACCATAATATCATAGCTTTGAAGGGCACTGTTCCAGTGGTCCACGCTGAAGAGCTGCTTGTTCACTATTCCCATAGCTATGGGTAACATGTACTTGGCGTCGAGGGTAATGTCCAGCGTATTGGACAAGACAACCGAGACCACATCCGACCACCTCACCTCCCTTTATGGCTGACCATCTACCCACCTTTGGTTGCAGATGTGTCTTATCGCGAACTGAGTGAGCATACAGTCAATCTCAAAGATTTTACTTAAATCGAGAATGGACACAGAGCCCCTGATAACTGGTTCCCAATTGTAGGGCTGGAAATAAAACCTGAAATTAGCCACTTTGCCCTCCATTCAACCTGCACACCTGCACAAGAAATCCAAACAAGGTACATGCACGGGAAGAAGGCAAAGGAAGAGTGCAGCGAGAGGAGGCTGGGGATGTGATGGGAATGCAGAATGACATGTAGTTCCTTTTTAAAAATCTTTTTAAAAACCCAAGAGGGTGACTAAGCAATAAATTCACCTTGGGGTGAAATAAAACCCACATCATATATGCTATCTATGGAGATCTGGATACCCACCTTCACTATAAAGAAGTTGTCATCTCCGGAATTAAGAAGGGAGGAGGAAGTTGGAGATGGTACAATCCACATGGGATAGGAATTAAGAGAGGAGCCAGCAAGTCTAGTTTCATATAAATGCAAATATTCAATTCAACGGGAAGAAAACCCTCCTCGAGAAACGGAAGAGCTTGTGAGTGTACAGATAAGCCATATGGAGTAGTACGTGTAGGGAATGGGAGAATACAGATTCACACCCTCCGTGTTGGTCGTGGATTGTCTAGAGGTGGGTGCCTTCTTCAGATTAGCAAGGATAGCTAGCATCTGTATCCTCTCATAGGAAAGACGTAACCACTCCATCGTGACGCAAACCCCATTGATTGTCCCTAGGCACACGAAGCACACCAAATGACCAGCATAAAAACCCTATCCAACAAATGCCTAAAATTTGCTAACATGGGGTCCAGCTGTCGCTTCTTCCTCTTAGAGGTGTTAGAATGAAATGTTGGATAGCCCGAGTCTCAATCGAGCCCCGGTCCACCGACCACCCCCCCCATCTGTCCTCAAACACAGTGCCCGGACCGGCAGTAATCTTGCCCTGAGGAAAAGGAGACTCCCCACACTTACCCGCTCAAATCTTGGCCCAAACTAGCAAAGTCTTTATCAAGTAATGATTTCAAGATCCTCGGCTCCAAGGTAGACGACTGGTCTATCACAAATTCCTGCTATTTCTGATCAATCGCCATGTTTGCTACACAATCAACTACCCTGTTGCCTTCTCAGTAGCAATGGGATATTTGGTAGGAATCAAAGAACTCCAAAATCGTCCATGCCTGCTCCAGGAAATATCGAATGTACCAATTCTCTGCCTTCCTATTTTGCAAGGCCAAAATAATGATCTTAGAGTCCCCTTCTATACAAATATTTTTAAATCCTTTAACCAGAGCTAATTGGAGGCCATGTACTAGAGCCGAAACTTCCGCTATGTTGTTAGTCCCCTCCGGCAATTTTGTCGCTTTGGCTGCTAACAATATGCCTTCCTTGCTCCTTATAATGTACCCTAGGCCTGAAGGCCCCAGATTGCCCCGACATGCGCCATCGAAATTGATTTTGACAAAGGGGTGAACTGGTGGTTGCCATTTAACACTAGCTCTATCGATTCTCTTCGGCAAGGCTTGTGATGACACCCCACAAGTCTTTCAGTCCAACAATTTCTAATTACTGGCCATCAGTCCATCCCAATTAGTCCACCTTGCATCTTTGATTTTCTGAGCTTTGCAATAACGGTTTCTGAGATGTGGACCTCTAAATCGGCACACAATTCCTCCAAAGACTTTGATATATTTCTGAAAATCCTATGATTTATCTCTTTCCATAGAGTCCAAATCAACATGGAAGGGCTGACTATCCATAGGTGCTGAAATGTCACTTCTTGATTCATCCGGGACCATCCTTTAAACATCTGAAGAAAGGTATCTGGGAGAGGTGAGCACCAATTAAGTTGTCTCATCAACCATTTCCAGCAATCCTGACTATAACTATACTGAATAAACAAGTTGTCCAAGGATTCTTTAGTTTCTTGGCAAAGGACGCAATTAAATGTAGTTCCCAGTGCTAGTTTTTCGATCCTATGAGAATCTTCTTCTGAAGTACTAACCAAGTAAACATACCAGCTTTGCTAAACAATATTTAACCAAGTAAACACACCAGCTTTGCTAAACAGTATTTTACTTCTAGATGATGGTGGGTCTCCCGATTTGCTGAGCTATTTGAAAAATGGGAGAATGAGAAAGAGGTTAAGATTATAAAAATCAGTGTAAAATCATATTAATAATAATGTAATTATTAACATTTCATTGTTAAAACTTGAAAAAGGATATTGTAGAACCATGTCCAAAAATGTTGATATTAGTCTTCCTTCGGGGAGAGCATTTTCACTGGGGGAGACTCAAGAATGTTTTATGAGGGTAAGGCAATTGGATATAAATTTGTAAACATTGATCTCTTTTCTCGAGCATTCAAACCTTTTAATGTCGAGCTTTAGTGAGTCTGCTTGGAAATCAATCATCAAATTTGTTCATCATGATTGAAAAATAATATTTTTGTTTAAAAAAAAAAAAAGTGGTGAACCACCCATACCATTATAATAAAAAGTTTATACAGAAATTTGTGTTCATCAAAAAATTTATAGTCAAAGGCCCTATGCTGGCCGAATAGAAGCTAACATAAGAGGGAGAAAAAATTAAAAACAGTATGACTACCAACCAAGGCAGCCACCATTTAGACTGAGGAACGACCAAGATCCATGTCCGCAAATAGGCCGCAAGAAACATCACCGCAACCAAAAGGAACATCAAAAAATGGGTCCACAGACACCAAAAACAGCGTGTAGCACGAAAACAAAACTAGTAAAAAAAAAACCACCACCCTCCGAAACAAGCCTACTCTACAGGACTAGCAGCAGGAACCCCATCCAAATCCAGAGGCATTGCAATACTCCCCACCTCCCCTTGATCACCTTCATCTCCTTCCTCCCAGTCATCCAACGCATCTCTAGGAATGTGAGGCATGAGGTCCATGGCATGGATTCTTAGAAACCTGATGCATGTGAAGGTGTCCTTGATGCATTTAGCATCCTTCTTTAAAAAGACAAAGCTGAAGGCCGCAAGCTCTCTGTCAAGGTCGTCACTGCTAAGGGATTTGAGGGAGGATTGTAGCGCTCGGTATATAGCTTGATGAGGGGCTGATGATCTCAAGGTTTGGAGCTGGAAGAGGCCCCCAATAAGAGCGTTGCCCTGTTCCATCTCATAGCCTTTCACCGCCACTGTGCACCTATCCACTGTGTAAAGGTTATTGTAGAAGAGGCCAGAGGCGAGCTTGTGCAGGCCCTGAGTGCATGTCAGCAAGCTAAGCTCTGGAAAAGTTCATTTTACTTTTAGAATATGTGTTTCTCGGATAGAGTGATTTGAGCTCTTATAGAAAGCCAAATAACCTCTAGGACTCATTAGTGCTTATGACAGAGAAAATTGTCATCCTCCATTATGACCTATGCCCTGCAACAATAATAATCAGCAAAAACATTTCCATGGAATTAAAAATTATAATTAACATATAGAGAATGCTACATATACCAATTAATAATGTTTGAATTTGAAAGAACAAGGAATGAGATCATATCATTCCAACAAATCCAACACCATGATATTTAAATTTTACTCAAGACCTTAATTTCAAACTATTTTATTGTAAATCAACTATGCAACCTTAGGCAGGATTGCAACTGCTTTGCATCATTTTGTTTTAAATTGTTTTAATATGTGTTAACTTTCTTCTTACATGATGATTTATTCTGGTTTTTTTCCTCTTGTGAATATACTCCACTTTTCTGCATTATTGAGAAAATCCAATAGATACTCCATGCTCTTACACTCAATTTGGGGCTACCCATCTAAATCCAAGCTATCCTGCTAAGGGGAATGACTTCAACTCCTTATCATATCTAGAATTTCAACAAAGTTGAAGTGTGGTGCAAGAGCACCTAGAAAATCCTGTTTTCTTTTGTAATAAGGTCTATTTGACCAATGCATTTTCATTTCTGTTTGTCTCTAGGTCTTCCAGGACCTAGGACCCATTTTGTAAGTCCAAAGTGACTTAAAACACACTTTTGTCATATTGTAATCACATAGTTTCAAAACAAGGCAGTAGGACAGTTTGAAGCAGTTTTGCATTGGTTGGTCTCCCAACTATTTGCATCGATTGGTTTTCCAACTGCTGGCGGGTTGAGTTGATAACAACTAGAGGAAGGAACTATCTAAGAAGGAGAAGTGTGTGAATGTGATTGTGTATTGTTCTAAGGAGAAATAAAACTATTCTGTTCCATCAATTTGGTTTCCATTCTCTGTAACTGTAATTTGTATAATTGTAGATTCCTATTCTTTCTGTGCTTTCCATCGTTGCTGTATGTCAACGTGAAGCATTCCACTGGTACGATTTCTATCGAGATTAGTGGAATGGCTTCGTTGTACAATATTTGTTTTTGTTTTCTTGTTTTGTTTTTGTGTTCGACGGTGCAGAGGATCCAGACATAATGTTTTGCACAATAGGGTGACCTAGCATCTCCATGTGCTAGGGTTCGGTTGAAGAGGGAGAAAGTAAACTGTGCATCGGCATATCACTGGGACTCAAAACAAGTCTGTTAAAGTCAGGCAGTCTTGCCGAAGATGAGTGCAGGAAGTCTATCGGGTGTATCGACAACTCCGAAGTAAGTCCATCGACAGGACAAGTCTCGCCGAGGGGAGTTGGTCTATCGGGTGCATCGTCCAGAGTTTGTAAGTGCCTCTGCCAATGAGAAGAGTCTCACTGAAGACAAATGCCATCGGCATATCGGAAGCACATCAAAGGAGTTTACCGAAAAGTTATGCCCAACCGACGTTGAAGTCATCACGGTTAAGATGAGGGGAACTTAACCATCATCGCGGGGCATCGATTGAAGGATAGAAGACTTCACCGATAGAAGTAAGTCTCGCGGATGATGAAGAATTGATCAACTTGGTGTGAGCCTTGTTGTATCTCACCGAAGATAAATTCAGTTGAGCTATCGATGTAAGGTAGAACAATGGTAAGACTTGAGAAAGTCATTCCGACTGACGGTTATCTAACAGATCGAGGTGTATCGGTGGCCAGTAAGCGTGGAGTCTTGCCAACAAAAAACAAATTTGATTTTGTCCTACGTTACCCACTTGCGCGCTCTCCCCATCAAAGTGTCATCAGAGATTTTAGTAGTCTATTGTTGCAAAATTTAAATTTAAAAATAAATATGTAATAATTTTAAAAGGATACAAGTTGATGGTTTAAAGGCTAATTTTTTTGTGTGGTTGTTTCAAGGCTTCACTTGTAGAGTTGTCACCTATACTTGGCAAACTATATATATGGTAAACATCTAGTAAATATTTGTGAAAATTTTTTATGGCTATTAAGAAGGCTATGTTATGGAACTAACTTTTAATTGGTGATATGTTTTTGTTTCAGTTTGCATGTCTACCACTAATAAGATAAAACTTTGAAAGTTAAAACGGTGATGTTAGAATGTTAGAAGGTTAGATGTTACTAGAGAACAAGAAAACTATGAAGTAAAAATAACTTTTGGTAGCATTAATCTAGGTCGATTGAATAAATATGAGCAATTAAGTATAAATCAATCTAGATTAAATTGATGACAATTGGGAATGATAAATTGTATAAAATAATGTTGTTTTAGGAAATTAGATATAAGGGGAACCAGAGGTGAGGACAACTCTAGAGCTGGTTGAGGAAGATGAACTTGATTATCCTTCATGATTGCACTCTTGGAGCTTTTCCTTCTTCACATGAATTAGTCAAATTGGTAACTTTCAATCACCTTGGTAACTCTTAGTTCTAGTCTCTCAAAAAATGCTTTTATTAAAGATAGAAATTTCTGTTAAAGTTGAGTTTCTTGTGTTTATGTATGATTCTCGTTTGGTGGATTTTGGCGGTTGAGTTTTAAATTTCTCATCCTCAGGATTGTGGATCAATC